>OY998178.1:5589738-5842921 GCA_963921935.1 Galeruca laticollis
GCATCTTATGGAACGCAGCTTTTCGCTTTCTAGAGTTTCATTTGCATTGTCAGAGTTTGGTTACTTTTTCAATTGAATTAAGCCCATATTTTCACAGTTTTCTCAAACAACTCTTTAGTTAGTTGCGCCCCCTTACAAAAACGTTTCCTGCTACTCTTGGTAGTAGTACCATGTTTTCAAGCCAATTTTGGTATGCTGATTGATCCTAATTTTGGAGCAGATTTTGCGTGAAAGGATTCTTATCCTAGTTCTAGGATTACATTTAAAAAACAATTTTGTAAATCATAATTAAAAAAAACAAGAATTGTTACTATGTAATTTTATTTATTAGGTTAGTGTGTGAAATCAATGTAAAAAAACATCCAAAGTTTACTAAAAAAACAAAAATTGTTCACACTACACACTCATACACATACAGACATTTTCTAAAATCAATTTGGTCTTTTCCATCTGACGTCAGCAATATTTTTCCGTCGATATTTGGACAGTATACCTTCGTACTAAAAAGTACCCATTCGCATTTATACCACATGGGTTCTTTTTCTTTTACCAAGGTGGACTGGATGGATAAAAATTTATATAACGACGTGTACATAGTTAGGCACACACTCAACGAATTGTTGCCACTACTTTTTTGAGAGGCTTTAAAAGTTAATCGTAGTTCTAACCCGGAACGTGTGGAATGAGGCTTCTAGAAATCAGATATATATTTCAACGAATCAACCCTAATAGCACATTATGGTCCAATGGAAACTCGGATGTGTTTTGATACCTTTTTCCCTCTTTTATAACATTTTTAGAATAAAAGTATACTGAAAAGTTTATAAATTGTTTATTAAATAGTGGAATATATGTCACCTTTGAGTCGATACTGTGCTTTAGGATATCTTCTCAAATTTTAAACTATGACTTTCAATACTACATAGTCATCTATATATCTACAGATTTGATGTTTCCCCTAGTACTGCTACAAGTTTCTTTTGCTAAAGAAAGTATCATCACTTTCCATTGGACTTTGTGTGCTAAAAGAAATAGACTTTATTTCCAGATTTAAAAACAATCTACTGTAGCCGAAGAATATGTTTCTCTCTTTTATAAGGTAGTTTCGCATTAACTTTTAGAAGCCGATTTCTAGTACTAGAATTTTGATAATAAGGAAACATTGACGACCGTTTCTTATGCGGTTTATACAGAGTGATCACGTTACTAGAGTAGGTAGAACACTGCAAAATAAGTTGAGTTTGCTTAATAAAAAATTTTCGTTGCAGCATCTATTTTCAAGATACAGGGTATTGAAAAAATGTGTATACACATTTCTTATGTTAGTGTTTTTAAATGAAACTCAAGGTCTCTAGTTAATTCCACAATATAATACAAGTTATTGAAATTAGAATTTTCAATAACTTGTATTATATTGTGGAATTAACTAGAGACCTTGAGTTTCATTTAAAAACACTAATATGAGCATATTCCACGAAGTAAGGGTCGAGGCAGTCAATTACATTTCTTATGATTTGTCGAAACTACCGGCAACATTGTAATGAAATTTGGTACGAATTTATTTTGGTAGCTAACACATCGCGTACATTTTTTTCTATATCTGTCTCTCATAGAGGGCGCTAGTATACAGTGTAGTTTGAAGCGTGGGAACTTAAGCATAATTCAATTTTACTTTAAAAAGGTACGCTTGTTAAAACTTGATGTGGACTTTTTTCGGAATATTTTCATTTGAAAATGATGTTGGTAGACAGAATTTTTAATGGGGTGAGTGATGGCGGTATATTTTCGGGGGGGGGGGGGGGGGGGGTATTAGGGAGTGGTTTAGAACTAGGGGTGAGTGTCGCAGAAACCCCATTACTCCCTACTTACTTACTTTTTTATTTCAGCCCATACAAGTTTTATTGGTAGGGTTGCAATCGAACTACAATTACACCTCGTTCTCGCCCCATTTCATCTACTACATATTTGATATATTTATCCTCATGGCACCGTGTTAAGTTTAGTAACTCGAGTTACAAAATTGGTTAATTTCATTTAATATTTTTCTTAGTAAAACAATCGGCTATCTGGTCTTTTCTCCATTTGGTGGTTGGTAACTGTTCCATACGCCTGCCATGATATGGAGCGTTATCAATAACAATCATAGATCCTGGTGATGAATATCTGAAAACCATTTTTCAAAATGTTCTGCATCCATTTCCTCATGATAATCTCCAATCTATTTAGAAATAAATGCGTTTAAGCCTTCTTCAATAAATTATGAGTCGCTACCAACATGGGTAATAATAAGACGTTTCCCTTTTCCAGATGGGGATTTTTTTACACTCAAATCCTGCCAATATTTGTCACAGTATGTCCTTCATTTAACTAGGTTCCATCTGTATAATATATTTTTCTACCAGCTCTTCGAAACTCTGCTATTTTTTCAGATTTTTTTCTGCGCCTTAAAAATGACTTGCTTTTTTTCATTGAGGGTACTATTCCTCTTTAAATATTCAAAGTTCATTTCACGTAAAAAACACGTCTTGATATTTTTGGGAGACTTTCATTAGATTGAAGAGAGGAAGCAATTGCAGTTGGTAATATTCCTTTTTAATATAAAATTCATGTACTGCACGACGAATAATTTGTTGTGGTTATATCTTCCAATTTTATTTGTTTTCTTCCTCTTGTCTCAGCATTCGTAGTATCAATATCGTTTGTTGCATACCTTGTTTTAATTATTCTATACACACTAGCTTTGTCAAAATTCTTCATAATGTAACATAGTCAAACGACACTTCCATAGCCAATTGCTGAAACGATGAGAAGAAATGCAAGAATGCAGACTTGCCATATGAACCTTGACGAGTCAACTCCAAAGAAACACAGCCAGACGAGTCAACGCCAAAGAATATCTCTTTGTGGCGATAGGATCCAAGAAGGGAATCACCTGATCAATGGCGTTGTTGCCAATAACGTCGCTTTAATCTTTGATTACAATGTTGATTTCGGACATTATACGTTAGAAAAATATATAAACTACAACCATGCAGATAACTTCTAGTTGAATCATACACGCTGACAACGTTCCGTTTTGCTTTCGCTTCGAAGACATTGGAACAGTTTAAAAATAGTCGCCAAATTATCGAAAAAAGGTTATTGTAAATTTGCAAGAGATTAAATAGATGTTGCAATAAGCCACATATTTGTTTAATAATTAATACTGAACATTTCTCTTTCGGTCGCATTAAAAAAATGAAACTATTAATATTCATCTTTCTTCACAGGTAAACGTCTAATTTGATTAGCCTATAAAATCTGTTTACGATATGCACCATGAGTCACTATCTACATTTGTGGTACTGGAATATAGCTATGGAAAACTGACGTTTATTCATTTATTACTTCATTTTCAAACAAAAATATTTCGGTATCTGGTACAAAAATTCTTTATTAAGCAGATCCAACTTATTTTACAGTGTTCTTACCTACCCTAGCAACGGTGGCACATTTTTTGAAACACCCTATATACAGCAGTGTAAACTTATTTCGTTCATTAAACGGGTTTCATCATATCAATTTTTAAATGTAGATTTATTTTTCTAAAATTCCGAGGTACTATAATACACTATCCCACATATTAAGCACATGATATCCTTAATAGTAAACAAACACGAATGTATGTTTGCTTATTGTTACTTGAATTAATTTGTATAAATATTAGAAAATAGGGAATACCTACCAATTGTTTCACAAAGAAGCAAGAATATCGGTATACCTATTCATGGTAGATAAATACAGAAAATTTGAGGAATGGTAGATCGTTACGGGACATCCTGTATAAGATGTTCAAGGGGTCAATCGATCCTAGAAATAACCTCAATTTCAAATATTGTCATAGAAAAATTTTATATTTACTTAATTTTATACTAGCCTCTTACAAAATATGTTTAAATAAATGTAAACTATGAAAAGCTCAAAATAATTTTAATCCAACTTGTTCCAAGCCACTTGGATTATATTATGTGTTCACTAATTTACGGGATATCTTGTATAAAATCTAAAAACATCCTTAGGTTCAAATATTGTCATTGAAACTTAGATATGTACTTATTTTGAACTAACGGCTTTGAAAATATGTTTACCCAGATATAAACTACGAAAAGCTCTAAATTATTTTAATCTAACTTGTTCCAATTACTGATTGGAATACTCAGAACATTATCCTAAATCCGGGACGAACGTGATTCAATCCATTGGGTATGGCGAATTCCTGGACTATTCTCCGTAAGAGAAGAGTACACAAAAATGGTATAAAGTTTGTTGATATCGAGTAAAATAAGCGGCGTTTACATTTGTATAGTTGGCGTAAAACATATAGTTTAGCAATGTATATCCCCTTTAAATTATGATGCGGAGCTAAACTCTGAAACGTATTAATATTTTGTTTACATACCAATTTGTTACGTAATTGTTGCGTTCGATTTAATCGGGATACCAAAGTGAACTGAGCCCTTTTTGTGTCCCATTCGATTTTTTATGGATAAAACTAAATTCCATGAAAAAAAAGAAATTTTATAACAATGAATAAAACAATTTTTTAAAAATAAATATTATGCCTGACTCCTGTTTGTCATTACTATATAAGTAACAGGAAAAATATATTAAACTTAATTAATTTTCTTTTTCCAAAAATTCTATTAATCCTTCTCCCATACCATCTGCTTCACTATCACTATCGTCTTGTAAATCAATAATAAATTTGTTTCCCCCATTATTCTTATACTCAATTTTGATTACTTTTTTTAATTGTGCCCAAATGAGATTGAAAATAGAAAAATAAGGAGGAGGTCTCCCTATAGAGTGTCCATGTTTTTCAGCAGTACTCTCTAGGGCGTATAATTTCTTTGTGTGTAAAACTTCAATTAGTTGTTGTTTTGTATAAGAATCTTCAAAGTACACATTATTATCCATTAAAAAATGTTATAGTTCGATCTTCTTGTAGCTTTTATTCGGTATTTTATTGAGCTGTCGTGAATGATAAGAAGCGTTGTCAAGACCTACAACACTATTTGGCTTCAAGTTTGGGACCAATGTGAATTCAAACCATGTTCTTATGATAGTCAATGTTGCAATCTTTCATTTTTTCCACATATTTTTAAGGCATTTGGAACCCATCCTTCATTTCCACCGCAATGCACAATAATAAGTCTGGATCCTTTGTTTGCAGGCATTGTTGGCATACAAATTTTTGACCCTTCAGTACATCCTTTCTTAACCGTGTCGTGTGTATCATACCAAGTTTCGTCCAAAAAGACAATTGGACGATTCTCTTCTCTATACTTGGTTACTTGTTCCAACTATGTATACCGCATATCCACTATTCTTCTGCTTTCCATGACTGTTTGACGTTTCTGTATCTGTAAGAGTTTGAAGGGTGGGTGACCCCCAGCACTTAGGCCGCAATTGGCCCATTGCGTATCCTTTTGGGGTTCAAAATTTCCTTGTAGCTCGTCATCCAGCCTACCTGTTTGAAGTAGGCGATAACGTCGCCTTAATTAAGTTCTCCCATACTGGCGTATGTTAGCCTGTGCTCGCTGAATACATAAAACCTAAAATGAGAGAATGTCGGACATTCGCAAAAAATGTGTTCGACAGTCTCATTTTCTTGTCCACATCCTCTACAAAGTGGGGTGTCAGACAGACCCATTCTGAGGAGGTGTTTTCGTAGGTGGCAGTGACCAGTCAGAATACCCGTGGCTGTTCGTAGGTTCTGCCTGTTCATAGTCACGTATTTTTTGGCTACTTTGCTGTCCGGATACTGTAGCAGTTCCTTGGCAAGCCTGCAGCCTTCTGCGTCGTCCCATCCCCCCTCAAACTTATTAAGGGAGTATTCCTTTAATAGGTCAGCCGTCGCTGACGCCGACAGACCAATGAAAGTACCGGGTCCCAAGAATTTATGGGGGGCTGCTTTCCTGGCTAGCGAGTCTGCAATACGGTTTCCTTTCGATTTCTCATGGCCCTTGATCTACCCAAAAGTCGCCGTGTTGTTGTTACAGGCTTCGATTAAGGCCATGTGACATTCTAGTACTAGGCCTGTTGTAATGCGTGGTCTCTTCAGGGCTAGTAGTGTTTGTCTACTATCCGTAAGGATGTATATATTATTACCTTTGGTGTTCTTTTTGGTAATCTCTTTTGCAGCGATACAGATAGCAGTGAGTTCTGTTTGAATAACACTTGCATTGCAGCCCATTGCCCATTTCATGCTCGATCTCCTCCGTTCCGGGTGGAGTTTTTATGCTTTAACAATCAATGTGGTGAACGCGTAGCTCATCCTCATTTATCGTTTTTCTAGGACTCCCATGTCCTCGTCTCCTATGCCGATGACAAAGAGGTGCCCTTTGGAGTTGACCTTCGCTTCGTGGTGGAAGGAAAACCATGCACCCACCCGAAGGTTTGGGTTTTGTTTTTCCAGTCGGCGCAGAACATCCTCAGCCAGGTCAGCATGAGCTTCGTTAGGGACCCAGAGAGGGTTTTTGTCAACTGGGGTAGGTTATCGACACATGGACCACGTCGAGATTAGCCTCCATCCACGGTTTCAGTTTGGAAACCGTGTTCTTTAGCCACTCTAGCGCTTCGTCATTATCGCAGGTGACTTCGTCAGAGTGCGACCATGACTTAAAAGTAGGTGGCTTTTCCTGACTGCCGGACAAAGCCTCCATTAGTTGTCTTTTGATAAGGTGGAGACGGTTATTATTGGATCGGCCTTGTCTGTAATAGTTACTCGTAAATGGTGGGTAGCTGCTTCGCTGTAGCTTTTTGCTTTAGCGTCTATCCGTATCCTCTTTCCTCTGGAAGAGTTCTCCTCCGGCGTGCTGCAGCGGATGCGCTTCTTTTGGAGGAGGAACTGGCATCGCTGCTCTTGAATTTTTGGCCGTTGGTGGCAGGTTTAGATAGGGAGGGGCGAGTGGCGCTGGTGGTGTCTGTAGAGACGCCAGCTTGCTGCCTCGCTTTCCTCCTTCTCTTTGCCTCAGCACCGCAGACTCTTTTACCTCGACGGTGCTTTTGTGTTGGAGGTGTGCGTTCTCGCTCATCCTCCGGTGTTTGACGTTTATTAATCGTTTTGAATTTGAATCCCAATTTTTTAATCCAGTTTTCAATAGTTTTCTTACAGCCATTTACATTACTGCCGGCATTTGTCAATTTATTTCTTATTATTTCAATCATAGGTAACTCATTACTTTTGTAACAGTCGTATATGGTGGTTTTTTATAATTTTATTACAGATACATCTAAAGGTTTGATCAATCCCTTATCACGTCGCTTTTTTCGTTCGTAATGCCCATTCTTGGCAATTTTACGTATAGTTGACAGGGGAAATTCTGTTAAATCAGATACTGCTTGCAGTCATTTTGTTCTGTTCGTCGAAACCAAACTTTTTCCGTAGATTCTTATACACATTGAAAGATATTTTCTGTGTTTCCAAATTTAAATGACGTCGATTCCTGTTTTCACTTTGATCATAATTATTTAAATTTTCGTTGTTGTTACACACAATATTTTGGACCGAACTCGATATTTCCCAAGGACGCCACATTGTGAATATATCGTCAAATAAGGATTATGAATTATAATATTGACTGGACTATGACGGTGTTTAGTCATACGAAAAGCCGAAAGCACTATATCTCTTACGCCGACTATACACAAAAATGGTATAAAGTTGATATCGAGTCAGTTAAGCGGCGTTTACATTTGTACAAGTAATTATACTAATGTAAACACGCCTTTATACATTTACACATAACCTAGAGTTGTATTCTTGGTGATACGATGCGAATTCCAATCATCTTGGCAAATTAAAAAATAATTATTAACAAAAAATTAAACTTAGCTCTGGAAATATTTAATTAAACTGTTGCCTATTTCTACATTATTTTTATTAACATATTATTTGTAAACACTTGAAATTTATAAAATATTCACCGGATATTTGTCTCGCGTCCGGCAATCAATTTAATATGCAAGTCATATTAAAATTCCATTGTTAATGTCTCAAACAAACATAATATAATATTCATAATGTATCCGTTGTTGGTCAAAGAACTTGACTAACCAAGGTTCATTCTGGTTTGTAATGAAAATCTACCACAAACATGTCATCAACAAATTTTATTCATTATCCGATTGGCAACGGTTTAATGGGAAATTTTGCAAAAGCAGACGTTATACAAGTGAAATTAAATCAAAGATTTATTGAATAATGAATGTGTTTAATGTGTGAATAGTGTAGTACGGAGTCTTCCATTGCGTATGAAACATCGGACATAATATATTCTCTAAATCGCAATATAGACCAGGGTCGATAATTTTTAAACCAAAAAAAAATAATAGTAGGATGAAACCCATTAGAAAAGGAGGGGAATATTATAAAAATGAAAGGAAAAATAATTTACGGGCGATCTGAGGTCGGGACGTGGATGGGGTTGAGTTTTAAGGGTAAAAAACGGGTTTTCTCGATTTTCGGCAAAACTAAAAGTCCTATCGAAAAAAGTCAGGTCAGGTCAGGTCAGTTGTAGGTAATAAAAAGATCTAAAACTTTTGTATTTACACTTTTTTCACATAACCTCAAAAATTATGTGAAAAATTCAAAAAACCAATTTTTTGGTTTTTTATTTTTTTCTTTTACAAAAATTTTTTTTAACGAAAACTTACCTTTTTATGTCCCACATACGCTGTAATTTATTTGATTAAAAATATTTATTTTTTCACCTTATTTTGAATTAATATCGAAAAAACACCCTAATTTTCAATCGAAAACTCACCCGTCAAAATATCAGCTTTTTTAAAAAAGTTGGTATGTTTTCTGTTCGTTGAAATCTCTACTTTCCGATGGTGAAAAAAATATATGTTACTATAGTAAATCTTCTCGGAAAATGCAAAAAATCGAAAAAAACTCGAATTCGAAATTTGTTTTAATTATTATAAATAATTTCATCTAAAAAATGTGTTAAATGTAGATACTTTATTCTGATTACGTTATTCATTACAATATTTTTAAACAAATCAATCTTATCATTCATAAATACCTTATATTCAATTCTAATCACTTATCCATTAGTTTCTGTCTTTTTGATTCTTCGAAATCTTCATGACTATCACCTTCTTCCTCTCCAACATTATTTCCAGACTGCGTTGGTTCTTCATCCACAATTTCTTCTGAATCATCAACTTCCTTGTAGGTGTCTTTTTCAATATTGGAGCAATTTTCAGAACCATGACAGTTTGAACATAAATTTGTGCATTTTAAACCATGTTTTCGGCAACCACATTTTAAACTGTTACATCCAGTTTCACAGCTGCAGCAAATAGTTTTGAGCAATATTTCCGGAATTAATTCTTTTTATGTAAATTTGGGCATAATTCCACGTTGATATTGCTTCCAGCCCCAATCTGTTGCTGTTAGTTCGTTACCCAACCAAGTTTGAAGTTGATAATATGCCCTGTAACAATGTTGTTCTGCTGCTCCTTCTGTGGGTGGGAGGTTTGCCAAAACGAAAGATGATTTAATTTTTGCCAATTGATATTTTTGAAACCTTAATTGATTCAGTGTAATTTTTTCCTTTTTACATTTATAAATAGATTTGATTAGTTGTAACCCATTTTTTTAATTTCTTCTTTACTCGCATCTTTCTTATAAAAAACATTGGCCAAATTTGACAAATTTTTAACGTCTAATAATGAATTGACGATACTTTTCTTTCCTTTTGCGGCAAATCCAGATGTTGTATCGCAACCAGAAAACCAATGCAGAAATGCAACAATGTTTCTTAATGATTCATGTTTGAAACTATTAGACGTGAAAATTAGGTCTTTTACATTTCCAGAACCTGGTTTGAGAAAATAAATGTCATGATTATATGAATTTAACTGATTTAAAAGGACCAAAAGATCAATATCTTGGCCAACAACAATTACAGTTTTCGATATTAATTCAAAATAAGGTGAAAAAATAAATATTTTTAATCAAATAAATTACAGCGTATTTGGGACATAAAAAGGTAAGTTTTCACCAAATTTCGTTAAAAAAAAATTTTTCTGAAAGAAAAAAATAAAAAACCAAAAAATTGGTTTTTTGAATTTTTCACATAAATTTTGAGGTTATCTGAAAAAAGTGTAAATACAAAAGTTTTAGATCATTTTATTACCTACAACTTTGCCATTTGACTTTTTTCGATAGGACTTTTAGTTTTGCCGGAAATCGAGAAAAACCGTTTTTTACCCTTAAAAACTCACTCCCATCCCCTTCCCGACCTCAGAGCGCCCGTAAATTATTTTTCCTTTCATTTTTATAATATTCCCCTCCTTTTCTAATGGGTTTCATCCTACTATTATTTTTTTTCACTTTTTATTATTGTTAAAGGCGTCTACCCTGGTCTAATAAGACATTATTCGTTTATGAAATGCGTAATATTAATGTTGAAACTGAAAAATTGGCATTGCTTTTTTTATTACTTTGTATAATATTATGAAATATTTTCAATGTCTTAACTTACATAAGTCCAATATGTTGTCGACTTAAATTAAACAAGAAACTAACTATAATTTGAGACATATTATTTGTAATTTACGTAAAAAGTCTATAGAAAAAAATGAAACAAAACAAGTGTTATTTTAAGAAATAAAAACCTAAGGTTTATATATTTGAATAAAATTTACTTTATACGCTATTAGAGGCGCTGTAAATTGATCATGCGGAAACTAATATAAATAATATGAGCTTATCGGAACATACAATTCCTCTAAGTGGTCAACCATATGCTGCCAAACTATCTTCTCCTATTTCTTCAACTTCTTCTCGGTATCCGTCTATAGTTTTCAACGGACGCGTTGTGCTATTAGGGCGGAAGGAAATAAACCAATGGCATGCGTCTTTATTGATCGAAACAATGTCTAACGTCATCATGTCATTGCACGAGTTTGAGAAGCTGTTGATAATGCATGTCTTGTCTGTCTTTGCATGCAGGGTTTCGGTTTTGTAACATTCGCAAATAGTGCTGATGCGGAGCGCGCACGAGACCGTCTACATGGCACCGTGGTTGAGGGAAGAAAAATAGAGGTGTGCATGATTATTATTCATTTTTTTTCTGTTCGCTTTACTCATGAGCAACAAATAATATACTTATATGGACCCCTAGGACGTCACTGGAATTATTTACACAGTGACGTATTGTATTTTAAATAATGAAATTGTTGATAATCGTTGCTCATGAAAGTGAACAGATTCTAGCTATCTACGTGTAGCACTGGCCTGTCCCGTCCCTCCCCGGTAAAAAAAGGTCAAAACCTCGTGTGAGACTGGCTTGCAGGCTTTAGTGACTAACCGGTAGCACATCACTCCTTTGTAGTTTAAGACCTGCTTAATAATTTATCTTAAATGTTCCAAATAAACTAAAACTAAACTTTGGAAAAAATGGCTTATTCGATTTACTTTTTAAATTTACTCACTTATAACTTACCCTATATATACAAATGGTCGGTGAAAGCTCCTTTCTGGTAAGGTTTTCATAGATTGATAAAAAAACTGTCTAGAACCAATTTCTGTCTGATCCAGTGTTATTTTTTGATTATTATTTCCAATTTGTTTATTGGCTTTAGTCGTTGTTTGTTGTAACAGCTTTTATCGTTTATTTTTAACGTTGTTTAGATACCTGTTGACTTTAGTTCCTAATATCGGTTCCAGATATTAGAATCATCGTTATGGTATTAAAATTCTTATCTTTAGACATTTATTTGTCCCAATTTGTTAGAGATCATGAGTTTGGATACATCCTATAGAAACTACAATCATTTATGGGATATAAGTGGAAATAAAAAACAAAAGAGGATATTTTGATTGTTAATTTCACATTTTTTGACAACGTGAAAAACTGAGAATAGATCTTCTTTCTTTTGGAAAATGTTTCTGTGCCATTTTCGTAAAAATTTCGTCGAAAGATTTTTTAGGAACTGTCTTCTCCTGATAAATAATAATTTGATGGAGTATGCAACTCAATTTCCCCTAAAACTTTGCCACGAAGGTATAGAACTCTGTGAAATTTCGCCCTAATCAAAATTTAGTCAACAAATTTTGAATGCTTAGACATAATTCAGCTAACCAAGACAATCCAAGTTCAAACCGGGTTCGAGTAACATTGAAAAATAAAAATTCACCGCTCTACCTTTTCAGAAGGCAATGGCAAACTACCACAGGATTCTGTCTAGTACATTAGTACTGTCAACATAGACATTCAGATCAGTCGTTAAAACTGTAGGTTCCTTCTATCTGTTCCAACTGGAGACGTAGAAGTGAGTGGTCGTCTACGTCAGATTACGGACATGGCACAAGAATTCATTATCAGAGATAAAAAACTACATCAGTAACTTTAATTTCTGAATGTGTAAGGGTCAATCATCAATGGTTTATTCACAGAATGCCACATCTAGGTATTTTTTTCAAGAGTACTTACATATACAGTGTTAGGAAAATTCTGGGGGAACATATGTTTTATCGTCAATGTGCTAGAAAGAGACAAAAGAGATATAAATTCAGTGTTTTATTCTTTTTCGCTAACAGGATATCATAAAGTGGAAAACGTCTGATAGGCACCGCCCTCGAGAGACGTATCCATAACGTCAATGTGTTACAATTTGTTTCTGCATACGAACAGAAACAGTGTTGCCAACTTTCATTGCATATTTATATTAATTGTAAAATGCATTGTTCTAACATGAGAACAAGTTATAAGAAGCTTTTAATTATGATAATTCAAGAGGTTGTAACAGATCAAGATAATTAATCCCATCTATTTGTTGAAATTTTATTGTAATGCTGAAAATTTTTCTAGTTTTCAATTTGAAAGCGGTTAAAACCTTTACTTTTTTTCAGATTTGGCAACGTGAAATTTGTCTCTGAACATCTGGGGTTTGAATCAGAGAATGTATTAGTTATTTTATTTTTCCAATTACAACGTTGTCAAAATTGATACGAATTGGTACACGCGATTGTTAAAACCTACTTAATTTCTCCAATATAAATGAAACTACAATATTTTTATGGGAAGGTTTTTCGAAGACAATAGTTTCTAAAACAATATTTTTTTGGTCCGCAAAGCTGTTACATTTTTCCTCTTAGAAAATCTGACAACATCAAGAATTTATTATATCAGACATAAAACCTAACCTTAATTATTATTATCCATTATTAATTATTATCCAATCTGTTAGGATCCCTTCTAACAATAACATTTTCTAAAACTTCTTCCATAGTTAAATTTATAAAATATTGATGCATTTACTATATCAATAACATGTGTCAGAATACGTTATTTTTAGGTAGGTTTAAATTCCTCCTTTTCTTGTTCAATGTAATCGTTATTATTGATAAAGTTAACCATAACTATACCTAAAATCTCCGTTATATTTGTAGGGTTAAAAACTCTCTATTATATAATGTGTTTACAAATATCTCAATAATAAACCACCCGCTCCTGATAAAACGATTTCGTCTACAACCGTAATTCTTCTATCTTTATCTATCCCCTCTCTCCAAATTCAATGTACACATTGAAAGTGTGCCCATATAATTTTCCTTTTTATTCATAACAGAAACTACTCTTTATTAAATTTCAACGTAAAATTATAATCCTCTCATAGTCAACGGGAAAATATAACGGTCACATGGCATTACCAGTGTGCAATCAGAACAAAACAAACTTGGTATATGAATATGTAGGCACTATGAAATTATAATTACGAAAACTATTCAAAAGAGTTCACAATATCGATTCAATAAAAACACATTTTTCTGTGTTCCTATGAATAAACAATAAACATAAAATATTATATAAAAAATAGCAAATTTTTTTGCAGTAGGTATCAGCTTTACTACTAATATACCGTTTAGGAAAAAAGAAAAATGCAGGAATAAAGTACGAATTAATGTAATATTTAAAAAAAGGTCTAACAAATAATAGTAATAACTAACACAATAACTAGTCTATATATCAGAATCAGACGATTCTGTTGAGTTTCCATTATTAACATTGATTATAAATGGTTCAATCATGTGTTCACTTATATGATCCATTTCCCACATATTTAGTTCTTCTTGTATCACGTGTTCAACACATTTCTTCCAGTTTTCTTTGGTTACGTTACCTAACGCGTTCTCGAATAAAACTTTTACGTCACTCATTTTGAATGTCGTATTCTTTCTTGAAACTTCCCCTTTCACTTGGGCCCATATTAATTCTATGGGATTGAGTTGACAGTGATAAGGAGGAAGCCTCAGCACCGTTATACCACGCGCTGATGCCATTTGATCTACAATGTATCTACTATATTTCTGTTTATGTAAATTGGCCAGTTGCAAGAGCTCATTTTTCAGCGGGTTATCTGGGCATTCAATATTTTTCGAGGTTAGCCAATCGTGGATATCTTGTTTACGCCATGCAGTTGAAGGTAATTTCTCCACTAACCTGGAGTGATATTTTGCGTTATCCATAACAATGACTGAGTCCGTTGGAATTAGATCTAACATTTGTGAGAAATATTCTTCGAAAACGTCTGCATCCATATCTTCATGATAATCTCCGGTTTGCTTCGACGCAAAGCACAACAATCCACCTTTAACAAAACCTTCGGCACTTCCGATACGAGTAATGATGAGTCGACGTCCTTTTCCTGCTGGTGGATTGAGGCCTGTTGACCACCCTTCAAGAGCTGCCTGCCTCCGACTTTTGACATTCGTGTCTTGCCAAAACATTGAAACAGTTTGACCTTCATTTAACCAAGTCTCATCCAAATAATAAATTCGTTTTTGATCTAGTCTTGCTTTCCGAATATTGCGCAAATAACTCCTCCTCCAAATGACTATGTCGTCTCTATCAATCAACATTGTGTTCCGATAATTTTTTTTATATTTAAATCCAAGTTCCTTCAAAATATTCCATAATGTACTTCGAGACATTTTCGGAAAATCTGAATATTCTTGAACCGAAGCCATAATGTTTGAGAGAGTTGGGATCTCTTTTATAAAGAAAAAAGCATGCACCTTACGCCTTATTCCATTCTTCAAGTCGTCATCCATTTCAAGTTTGGGTCGGCCTGGGGACTTTGCTGGGGCTGTGATGTTTCCATTTTGTTTTCTCCTTCATTAAATTATAAATTGTTATTTTTGAAACACCCATCATTGTTGCAGTAATCTCCACAGTTTCATCAACACTTCCTGTCAAATTCATGATTTTTCTTCTAATTTCTTCGTTCTTCAACAAGGAATAACAATTTAATATCAGATTTTTTTCGTTCAGCGACAATGGGCCAACTTTAGGTCGCTTAGATGGTGATAAATCCTCCATATCTGGTCGAATTTGGTTGGAACACTATATAGTTGGAAGGTGTAGTTAGGTGTTTGTCTCGTGTGATGAGAAGAGAACTTGTATAGATGAACAAAAATAAACACCAGTTAACAATAACGGTAAAAAATAATAACAAATAACAGTAATAATGGGGAAATCAATCAACACAGCAGTTTCTCCAGAACAGATGAACTGTAAATTGAAAATATTCAACCTTTCCGCTACTTTTATAGTTGAAAAGTTCTAGTAAGTACATTGTATTATGGGGGCATTTTCTTAGAACTGAAAAGACTATATTCCACAATAATAAAACCATTTTTGAGCTACCTGTTTGTCAAGTTTCTTCCATTACCTGCTAATTAGGTGTAATAATCGGCAAATGGGGTGGGTTTGGATATATATATATATATGTATTTGTATAAAATTGTTATTAACATTTATTTTATTATTTATTGTATGTAGGATTATAACTACCTGGAGCTTAGTGGAGGGACTCGTCTACGCCCTTTTATACATAATAATAAATTTTCTGGAAAATTGATGTCAGTGATATAATCCACAGTTTATTATATTATTGATAATTTGAAATTTTATTTTAAATAATATTACAAAACGGTTATTTTCGGAAATGAGATAATTTTAGAAACCTTAACTTTTTTTAAATGACTAAATGTGGTACGCCTATGGTTCCGGCCAAAATGAGTGATTTATTACTCCATGCCTTTTAAAAACGGAGTATAAACGTTTGTTTGTGAATGATTAACGATCTTTTGTAAATTTTATAAAATGAGTATGCAGATACACCAAATATTGTAGGCTCCTTTATACTGGAGAAATTAAGTAGGTTTTAACAATTGCATGTACCAAAATATATCAATTTTGACAACGTTGTAATTGGAAAAATAAAATAATAAAATAACTAATACATTCTCTGATTCAAACCCCAGATGTTCAGAGACAAATTTCACGTTGCCAAATCTGAAAAAAAGTAAAGGTTTTAACCGCTTTCAAATTGAAAACTAGAAAAATGTTCAGCATTACAATAAAATTTTCAACAAATAGATGGGATCAATTATCTTGATCTGTTACAACCTCTTGAATTATCATAATTAAAAGCTTCTTATAACTTGTTCTCATGTTAGAACAATGCATCTTACAATTAATATTAATATACAATGAAAATTGGTAATACTGTTAGTAGCTACAAAGAATTTGTAAAACGCTGACGTCTGGGCATGTATGTAGATCCACTGCACGTTTTCCACTTTATGATATCCTGTTAGCGAAAAAGAATGATACACTGAATTTATATGTATTTTGTCTCTTTCTAACATATTGACAATAAAACATATGTGCCCTCAGAATTTTCCTAACAGTGTATATATACCTTTTTTCTATAAACGATACCATTTCCTGATTTGTTCAGTTGTATAATTGTATCAATCCCCAAAACAGTAATCAAGCTTTCGACGACGAACCCCCAATTCTTTCTTGCGTAGATTCGCATTCCTATTATTCACTAAAAATAATGGATTTTTACTGGTTTTCGGAAAATTATTACAGTATTCTTCTGCCTTTTATTCTCTGAAATTAGTTTACAATGTCCTTCTTGTTCCACTGTCGTATCATTTCTACGAACTTTTCCTCAAAATTTACGTTGTTTTGGATCCACAGAAAAGTGAATTTTCCCTTGTCCAACAAAAATATTTTCCTTCTAAAAATACTTTTTTATATCAATAATTTCAAAAAGTGATTGGAAAAT
The DNA here is from genome assembly GCA_963921935.1 of Galeruca laticollis. Classification (NCBI taxonomy): domain Eukaryota; kingdom Metazoa; phylum Arthropoda; class Insecta; order Coleoptera; family Chrysomelidae; genus Galeruca; species Galeruca laticollis. Next base: position 5,606,881 of record OY998178.1, read on the forward strand.
TCATTTTACCAAAGTTTCAACTTTAGTTGAGTTACATTTGACAGTCCTTACACTATTGCTTCACACGTGTTGTTTTGACGTTCTTTTGCCGCACACTTGTCAGATATTTTTTACTCAACTCAATTGATTACTCAAAATATTCAAATTAGGGTGGATGTCGTTTTGAGTTGAACGAATTGCCGACTTCAATTTTTTATTTTAAATTTTTTATCAAATAATTAACCATTTTTAGAAATTAGTCAAACCAGTTTTACCAAGCTATGTAACAGTAATTATTATTTATGTTACTCAAGTCTTGGACAATAATTACTTTTAGTTTGTCCCATATAAATAAATTTTAGCTTTGTGAAACTAGCGTGATAAAATTGTGGTTGAATTAAAATAATAAAAGAAATAAAATAAATCTTTCCCAACCTGAAAATTTCGTTTATTATTTATGATTTTATGATCCATTTAGGATCACATTACAAAACTTGGCTGACACACTATTTGCTTATTAAAATTGTAACAAGATTATTTTAATATATTATTTTTTTAGTATTAATAATTTATTAAAAGTCTGTGGTCATAACAAATATTACATACATTTTTAAATTAAACATTTTCTATACTGATTTCCATCTTCCGTTAACTACTTTTAAGGTTCTAAAAGTAGATCTATCTATTATTTTTGTCTCTATTTTCAGTCTCATCCCTACAGTATGTAATCAAAAACCAAATTATAGATTTAAACACATGCAAAATCTTTGTAGGGTTAAACAAAGGTCTGGTAATGCTTAATTTACACAATAAAATATTTGATACTTACTATTTTGAAAATTATAACGCAATAGAGGAAGAGCCAGCGACTAACAGTTCTCATTTCAAAAGTTATGAAAAGTGACAGTTTGAATAGCCCTGCACTGGCTCGCAGTGTAGGAATCTCAAACTTTCAGCCCTTTCTATTTTCTTTTTTTTTAGATTTTCTAGTCCCACATTTCTTTCTCTTTCTCAATTATTTTTTATTCGTTCAATTTCTCTGTATTAAATTTTCAACGTTATTTAAATTTCAATTTGGCAATCATTTATACCGGGTAGGGCAAAAAACTTGCTTATTTTGATATTCAATGAAAAGAAAAGTATTCCTTTGAACGAGAAGGACAACATTTAAAGTTGTGGTATGTTTTGCGTTGTCCTTGCTATCCATTAAAATTCTTCTTTTCACATCACCAGTTTCTCTGAAGTTGTTTATCCCTGAAACAAGCGACTGGCTCCATTGAGAAAATTTCAAATAAGCAAGCTGCTCTACCCCACCCTATATAACAACATAACGCTCCCAATAGAAACTAAACATCAAGATCATTTTCTTTAATTATACTTTTCTCAGTTTTCGAATTATACACACATTTATCTTAATTATTAAGTCGTTATTTTCAATTAGATGAAATTTAACAACATGTGTTTCAATGACAAATTAAAGTTTCATCTGAAAATCTATTTCTGTTTCTTGTAAACATTTTCATTCAAATCAAAATAATAGTTTCGGTATTTTACATGCCATCAACAGACTTTCCTAAAGTATTTAACAAACAAACTTGTTAGAACCAGAAAAATGATAGTCTAAGATCCCAGGACCCCCAGACTTTACTTATTTTCTGATGATCAAAATATTTACCGGGTGTCCCAATAAGAATGGCTCTCGGCCATATCTCGGGAACCGTTTATAGTACAGCTAAGGGAAAAAAAATTCATAACTAAAGTGACCTCGAGAAAAACCTGGAAGTTATTTACAGAGTTGTAGGTCCACCGCCAGAGGGCGTAATTAAATACCAAGAATTATAAAATGAATAATTTACAAATTTTGCCTAATTAAGATGCATTTAAACTCTGATTATCGTATTCTTCAAGAAATTCAGCGTATATTTGATTTTACAAGTTTTAGTCTATCTCTTCAAATAAGAGGTGGGGAGAAACGGAAACTTTATTATGAAAAAACGCCTGTAATTCCAGTTCTACTTAACTTATCTATGCAAACTTAATCTTTTTGAAGAGAGCTCCTTTCTACCAATGTAAGAGTTATAATTTCGAAACAACCTAATGAGTAACGTATACGCTAGATGGCGCTATTTATTTTTTAAATCTAGCTATCCTTGAAAAATGTTGAATGGAAACATGCAGTTTTAATTAAGGAATATAAAAGTCGATATCTTTTTCGTATTACGAGATATCCTAAGAAATGTGTAAATTTTAAGCATTTTCCTTTAAACAATTACTCCGGTTTGACTGAACGGATTTTAACATTTTTTGACTCCTCAAAATTGTCTTGTTCTATTAACAGGACTTCATAGGACTGGCCGGGGTCCGTTTGTACCCCATGACGTATGCTGCTGTATCTTTGCAAACGCAAATTTTTAAACATTGATCTTTCATCTAGCTGCAATTTATGAATTATTTTGATAAAATATGATGTATTTAGTAGTTTTTATTGGCTGGTATAAACAAAAAATAGTTTTATATTCCAGGGGTCTCTTCAGACCCCGGTCAGCCTTTTATGTCCGATAAAATAATCTCGGTAACTGTTAGTAAAATCGGGGAGTCCCATACATTTAACGTTTGTTTACTCACTGGGAATTTACCCATATAATTGTAAAATGTAAATTACCAGTTCAAATGGGGGATTCCCCGCACTACGCTATAATTTTTAGACTTGAATATTCGGGTTAGTCTCTTGTGATATTGCGAGTAGGGTACATCGTTTTGAAAATGAGTCAGTTTTTATTTACAAACAATCGCAAGGGGTTTACTGACGATGAGATGTTACGTATACTTGAAAGTGATGATCCAGAGTTTGATAGTGTTATCAATGAGGAAACATCGAGTGACTTAGAAGATGAAGACATTGTCACAGAAGTAGAGGAAGAAAATGATGTAATAGTTGTTGATCAAAGTATAGAGAAAACGAACCCAGATGAAACAACAGTTAGTAACAGCCAGGGCATTCCAGTATATAAATCTAAAGATGGAACTGAGTGGTAAAAAATTCCAGGAAACACAAAAGTTGGACGTTCAAAAGCTAATATTCGGAGACATGCTCTAGGCCTTACAAATTACAGTTCTGATATCTCAAGTATAAAAGACGCTTTTCTTCTTTTCCTATCTCCAGATATTCTGAACATAATAGTAACCGAAACAAACAGAAAGGCACAAACATATTATGATAAATGGAATATAGAAAAACCGAATAAAATTAAAGTTTTTGTACCTGTTGATTCTACAGAGATTGAAGCTTATATTGGACTGTTGCTTATTCTTGGCGCACTTCACGTATCGAAAGAGGCTATCGATATGCTCTGGTGTCAAGATATTCCTTACTGTCCTCCTATAATTCCTGCTGCATTGTCAAGAGACAGATTCAAACAAATTACTTCATTTTTACGCTTTGATAATTTTCAAACAAGACAAGAACGAAAATTAGTAGATAAGCTAGCTCCGATAAGAGATATATTCGATATTTTCACTTCTAATTGTAAAAAATCACTTAATCCTGGCGATCATCTATGTGTAGATGAGCAGCTTGTACCATTTAGGGGTAAGGCACCATTCCGAGTCTATATGAAGAGTAAACCTGATAAGTATGGGCTCTTGTGGACTGCACCACTTCTTATATTGCAAACATGCAAGTTTATTTGGCTAAGTTATTTGAAAAGCAATATAGGCAAACTTTATATTCCTATGTATCTATTAATTTTTAGGAAAACAAGGTAACAAAGCGGAAAAGGGTCAAGGTCAAAGGGTTGTCCTAGATTTGACAGACCATTTGGAAGGCGGATTTGGAATAACGACCGATAACTTTTTTACAAGTTTAGAACTTGCTGACAAGTTGTGGAAAAAAAATATTACTTTATGTGGAACCCTCCGGAAAAATAAAACATTTATTCCCAGGGAGCTTCTACCGGCATCGTACAAGAAAGAGTTTTCAAGTATGTTTGCTTTTAGAAATCAAAGAACGCTAGTATCCTATGTTCCAAAACAAAAACATGCTGTCATCTTACTTTCAAGTGAGCATACTGATAGTAAAGTAGCTGGAGAAGAACAGCACTATAAACCAGAAATTATTCTTCATTACAACAAAACAAAAGGTGCTGTCGACACTTCAGTTAAGTTGGCCAAAGAATATACAGTGCAGAGAAAGTCAAACCGCTGGCCAATGGCAATATTTTCGCATCTTATAGATATCGCAGGAATAAATGCTTATAAATTGTGGTTACTTCAAAATCCGGATTGGCGAAAAAACAGTTTGGATAAACGTAAAATGTATATTTTGGGACTAGGAAAAGAACTCATAAAGAAAAACGTTTTCCGGCGATATAATAATAAATACATTCAGACGAATAGAAAACGGCATTTGACAGACGTTTTTCCCGAACTACTGGATGCAACAGAACATAGATTTGAACAACAAAACATTACCAGGGGGCGCTGCCATATGTGTCAAAGAAGAAAATACAGAAAATCCAGAAAAATATGTATTAGGTGTAAAAACTTTGTGTGCCTAGAACATTCAAAATCGGAGATAGTTTGTAAAAAATGTTAAAATGATATGTAGCTAGTAGTATTAGTGATTAGGGTATTTTGTATTTTTTCGTGATGATTTTTGACTAATAAATGGTTAATAGTAAAACTTTAATAAAACTTCTTTTCTATATATTTAATTTAAAGAAAAATACAGCATTTCTGCAATTTTACGCATGGGGTCTTCTCGGACCCCAGTTAGTCCTTTTCGTAAAATTTTGATGTCCGTCCCATGAAGGTTAATAATAGTTCCAATTATTATGTCAATATTACTTATGCTGTCACCGGAAAACTGCGTTATGGAAGTTAAAATGGAAATATAACTTAAGGTACCTCGCTAGTGACGACCTAAATGTGCAAATTGTCGCCCATCATTTTCGATACAAACGTTTAATTCTTTGAAGAGTAGATTGAACAGCAGTCTCAATTTCTGCTCTCTAAATACTCTGAATGGCGTTTCGTATTCTTTCGATCATGTTGACTCTAGTAGTGGGTCTAATTGCAGAAACAAGGTCTTTAATCCGGCCCCAGAGATAGAAATCTAAGACGGTTAAGTCTGGTGACCTGGCTGGCAAAAAAATAGGCCTCCACGTCCTATCCACCTATCAGGGTAAGCATTATCTAAAAATGCTCTAACTTGTCTGGAGAAATGCGCCGGACACCCATCGTTCTGAAACAACATAGATCTACGAGTTGCTAGTGATATATATTCTAGAAGAAGTGGTAATTCATCCCTTATAAAATTTAGGTAGCGTTCCCCGTTAATTGCGTTGTCAAAAATAAAAGGTCCAATTATCTGACCATCTACAATACCACACCATACATTCACCGACCATCGCCCTTGATACTGAACTTGCTGGTTAACCGTACCATCACTACTAAATGTAGCTTCGTCTGACCACAAAATACGATACAGTAATTGAGGGTCGTCATATACCATATGTAGTAAGCAGTTGCAGTAATCCAACCTTCTGTCGTAATCACGATCAACCAATTGTTGATGCAGTACTATATGATATGGATGAAATCTAAAAGAAATATAATGTCCTATTAAATATCTTTCCGGAATGATAAATAAATTATTATGTTAACATATAACAATGCTCACAAATAATATTATGCGGGTATATTTTGTTTAAGAAACATATCTTTTTACATCATAATTTACCTGTGTCCTGTCAAAATACGTTGAACGGTGGTTCTGCTTATTCCCAAGTCTCAACTTATTGCTCTAATACTTAAATGCGGATTAAATTGCACATATGCCAAAACGTTTATTGTGTTTTCCTCTTAACGACCTCTGCCGCGTCTTCTAAATACAGGAATATTTACATTTCCAGTCGTTCTTAAACGGTGTATGAGTCGACGAAAAACTCTGCTACCGGGATGACGCAATAGTTGCATTTCTCATACATTCAAAGTAAATGCCTATCATACCAAATGCTTCTTCGTTTGTAAGAATCATCTTAGATATAACTTTTAAGTAAATTTTATATCGAATTTAATGCACACAAATCGCAATGACACGTAAATGAACAAATTACTAGGTTTATTAATTTGACACAAGTCATATCTTTTTGTTTTGTTTTTTCATGGCCCACTACTTGTTTTTATATATTTCCATTTGAACTTCCATAACGCAGTTTCCCGGTGACAGCATAAGTAATATTGACATAATAATTGGAACTCTTATTAATAGAACAAGGAAAGACAATTTTGAGGAGTCAAAAAATGTTAAAATCCGTTCAGTCAAACCGGAGTAATTTATGTTTAAAGTTTAAAGGAAAATGCTTAAAATTTACACATTTCTTAGGATATCTCGTAATACGAAAAATATATCGACATGCGGTTTTCGCTATTCTGTTTCTAATTTGGTCTACTTTTATATTCCTTAATTAAAACTACATGTTTCCATTCAACATTTTTCAAGGATGGCTAGATTTAAAAAAATATATAAATAGCGCCCTCTAGCGTATACGTTACTCATTAGGTTGTTTCGAACTCTTACATTGGTAGAAAGGAGCTCTCTTCAAAAAGACTAAGTTTGCATAGATAGGTTAAGTAGAACTGGAATTACAGGCGTTTTTTCATAATAAAGTTCCCGCTTCCCCCCACCTCTTATTTGAAGAGATAGTTTAAAATTTGTAAAATCAAATATACGCTGAATTTCTTGAAGAATACGATAATCATACTTTAAATGCATCTTAATTAGGCAAAATTTGTAAATTATTCATTTAATAATTTTTGGTATTCAATTACGCCCTCTGGCGGTGGACCTACAACTCTGTAAATAATTTCTAGGTTTTTCTCGAGGTCACTTTTGTTACAATTTTTTTTCCCGAAGCTGTACTATAAACGGTTCCCGAGATATGGCCGAGAACCGAGAACTTATTGGGACACACAGTACAGTCTATCCCAATTTGGGCACTTTTGCGGGGTGTCTCCCTTAGATAGTCCAGGCGAGATAGCCCAAAAATCATCATTTTGCGTAGTTTTCCACGATCAGTATGAAACTTTGTATTTAGGTGGTGGATAGCGTGTACAATTACATATCTTTATCCGTGGTCTGAGAAATTTTTTTGTCATTGTCAAAAGCACCGATATATGTCGAATTTTAAGGAAATTTCTCATTTTTTGCTTATAACTTCATTGCTAGTGGCTTTACCAAAAAAAAGTTAAATTCTTTTTTTTGTCATTAAAAGACCTACAAAAGTAGACGTCACGCGTTGAAAAATATTAATTTGTTAAAGAGATACAGTAAAACACAATAATAATTATTATTTTTATATAAACAATGATAAAGTAGCTTAATAATTGTCATTGGTTCTTGTAATTGTGCAAAAATACTCTGAACTATCAATAAATGACGTGTGCAAAAGCTGGAGATTGTACGTTTAATGGTTCATGAGTTATGGCCTTATAAACAAATTAACAGCAATAACAAATAACTTGGTCTGTGCGTTGAATGTGGTTGTGCTGATTTTTTTATGAGTAGATTACATTATTTTATGTAGGAAGTCGACGTTCATTTAAAAAAAAATTGAATTTTGCAATCAAGGGAATTTATTTTTGAAATCCCCTTAGTTGCAAAATGAAATCTCGTGCGGATTCGTCTTTTTTTCATAATTTTTTTTGACGTAGATCGAAAGTGCATAAAAATAGCTTTCATTTAAAAAAAAAAATTGAGTTTCGTTGGAAAACCACGGAGATACAGACCGGGAAAGTAAAATCCGCTATCCCCACCACTCTGCCTCGCTCGCCGCCGCGCGCGATCAAGGAAAACCGAGCGCTCCGCTGACATTCGTTAATTTTTTTTGCAGGGAGAAATTTCCACGAGATACGTGATTTTTCATGTAAAGACAATACTGTAAATAACAAATTATGTGGTATTTTTTTTTTCGTCAACTCGCTAAATTTGTTGTACAGTTAATTTTTCACTTTCCCGGTCTGTATCTCCGTGGTTTTCCAACGTCTACTTTTGTAGGTCTTTTAATGACAAAAAAAAAGAATTTAACTTTTTTTTGGTAAAGCCAGTAGCAATGAAGTTATAAGCAAAAAATGAGAAATTTCCTTAAAATTCGACATATATCGGTGCTTTTGACAATGACAAAAAAATTTTTTAGACCACGGATAAAGATATGTCATTGTACACACTTTCCACCATCTAAATACAAAGTTTCATACTGATCGTGGAAAACTAAGCGATTTTTCCTAAATTGCCTGGACTAAGATAGAGGATTGCGTTTTTGTGATAGTTTCCTATTCTTTTATGAAATTAAAAATAGCGCAAGCATAGCCCTAATAGAAAAGCAAGGCATCTGAATATCTATTTGCTAAGCGGAGATACGAGAAAAAATAGGTATAGACCTTTATACTTAGGAAATCGAAATTTTTACATCTAGTAGACGTTGAATTTCCTTTCAAATAATCTTCGAATCATTTTAGGTAAGTCTGATCCAGTACTTTTTTGTTTATCTTGTAAAATAACTGTAGGGGTGAGTGGAAAAGCTGAATAGAACTTTCGTGTCGATTCTTGGATTTAGACAAACTTAGTATAGCTTGAAGCAGTATCCAATGCTCAATGAAATATTATATTATATTATCATTTAAATTTTGCGTACGCTCGCTAGAGCAATTATTATTTATCAACTTTTTCTTGAAATTTTCAAATGCGATGTTATGTTTTTTAATCATATAAGACGATTATCTTCTAATTATTTGGTCGACACGATTAATCAAAACATAATTGTGTTGCCCTCAAACAAAAGATTTATTATGTTGGTTGAAACTTACACATCTAATTTACAAGTAAATAAAAATGCTTATTACTAAAACTTTATATGTAACAAGAAAACGAGCTTTGTACTTGAGTAAATCGAATATATTACATATGTTCCATTTTTCTTTTCTGTTCTTCCAGAAAATACTTCTCAAAAGATGCGCGCATCGAAGTGAGATATTGGGCGAATTCCGAGTTTTATCATACAAACGATCTTTCAAATTAAAAGAAGTATCTGACTGCGACCGAGATGGATGTGTTCAGACGATCTCTTGTAATATCGAGAACAGACGGAATCCGAAACGTTGACGTCAGACAACGTATAAGAGTGAACGGCTCATTAACAACAGATATTGAGAAAAAACAACTTATATAGTACGGACATGTACAGCGAATGAACGAAAACAAACTGCCAAAGCTGGAAATGTAGTGGGCGCCACCAAACCGTAGGAAGAGAGGAAGACCTGGGAAATCATGGAAAGAAGTTGTAACTAAAGCTATGAGTGCTAGAGACCTAAGAGAGGGACAATGGAACAATAGAAACGAGGGGACGTTGGGTATCGGACAACGTCGCCGGACGTTTTAAAACCGATCTTATTATTATTATCTGAAAGAAACATTTGTAACTCGGCTCTAAGTTCAAATTGCCTTGTTAAAGTTTTGCCCTGAGACAGCCATCGCACTTCTGTATGGAGCAGCAGTCCAGATCATATGTTTGCTGCCAAAATCTTCACACAATAATTAGAACAATCGGGATTGTGGTGGTTCGTGATTTGATAAAACTAATTATTTTTACAAATACAACACTCAACACACGAAATTTAAAAAATAGCAAAAAGAATGTAACAAAATACAAACAATATAAGATAGGCACATCGAATGTAAGAAGTATTGCAGGAAAATTATAGGAATTGATACAAGAATTGAAAAAGGCAAAGCTAAAAATCCTCGCCATAACAGAAACAAAGGAACAAGGGAATTGAAAATAGAGGACTGTGGAATATTATACAGCGGAGTAGAACAGGACAAAAGAGCAGCGGCAGGAGTGGGATGTATATTAAGTTCCAAATATGTTGAAAAACTCATAGAATGGCATGGAATTAATGAAAGAATTATGAAAATTAAACTACAGATGACAGAAAAAGAAATCATTGAAATAATAATTGCATATGGACCCAATGAAAATGACTTAGTAGCAGAAAAAGGCATTTTCTGGAAAAAAACTTCAAGAGATATATGACGAGGCTAAACATTCTGTAATCAGTATGGGAGATTTAAATGCGAGAATAGGAAACATCACGAAAGAAACAGAAGGAGTGATGGGAAGCTTCGGCGAAACAACAAGGAATAGGAATGGATCCCAACTTATAGAGTTCTGTATACAAAATGGACTGGTAATACAAAACTCATTCTTCCAGGATAAAGACTGTCACAAATACACAAGAGAAGAACCAGGTAGAGATGAGAAATCAATCATAGATTATATTTTAACTGAAAAAAATAAACAGAAAAATGGTAAAAGACGTAAGAGTATACCGAAGTGCAGAATGCAGAATTAGGAACAGATCACTACTTGGTGGCAGCAACTATAAAACAAAACATTTCTGAAAAGCAAACCGACGAAATTAAAAATTTACATAAAGAGAAAATCGTCATAAAAACATACAAATTACAAGAAGCACGAACCAAGGAGAAATACAGAGAACTAGTCACTAATCTAATACACCAACAATACAACGAAATAACACAAGCAGACTTAGAAAGGGAATGGAAAATATTTAAAACAATCGTAACTGAAGCTGCCAGCAAGACCTGGCGAGTTTCAATAGCCGGGGGTTCGAAGAAGAAAAGCAGCTGGTGGAGTGAAGAAATAAAAATAATTATAAAGAACAAAAAACTTGCATGGAAAGACTACTTACGAGAAAAGACGAGCGAAAAATATGAAAAATACAGAGAAATAAGAAACCTAGTTAAAACAAAAATTATAGAAGCTAAAGCCAAAGAATGGGAGAATTTCAGACAAAAGATGAAACACAGTAGCAAAAATAACCAAAAACTATTTTACAAAGTTTTGAAAAATATGTGAGGCAAAGGAAAAGCAATAGCGACACAAAAGATTAAAAACAGAGAAGGAAAAATCGTCACAAAACCAGAAGACATACTAACAAGATGGAACAATACTAGAAACAACAAATGAGAGAGATGCAGAAGATGAAACAAACAATAAACCCAAGTAACGACATAGACGATGGAGGAGGTAGAGCAAGCTGTCAAAACATTAAAGAACGGAAAGGCGCCAGGAGTTGACAACATCAAAGCAGAAATGTACAAGTGCATGGGTGATGAAGGACTTGAAATATTACACCAAATTATAGATACAGCATGGAAAACTAAGAAAGTACCAGAGGAATGGGCAACACAAGTAACTATACCCATATACAAAAATGGTGATTAAATTGATTGTGGGAATTTCAGAGGTATAACGCTTACCTGTAGTACAAGTAAAATATATGAAAGAGTATTGGAGACAAGATTAAGGGACAAAACAGAAGGACACCTACATGAAACACAGAGCGGATTTAGACCAGGGTACAGTACTCAAGATCATGTCTTTACCATTAGAAATCTAACAGAAAAAATCTTAACACACAATAAAGAAATATACCTATGTTTTATAGACCTCGAGAAAGCTTTTGATTTAGTCCCGAGACACCACATCTGGAGCGCACTCAAAAATCTTGAAGTAGGAAAAAATTTAATAGAGGGAATTAAATCATTGTATAAAAACAGCACTACAATTGTAAGAACGCACAACTACGAAACAACACAATTTAAAAGAACACAAGGAGTTATACAAAGTGGAGTGCTCAGTCCTTTACTTTTCATAGTATTTATGAATGAAATAATAATACTGGCCAACAAACAATCCAGGAAAATAGACGTAGGATACAACAAACTGCAGAATATCACAATGAGCGAATGTATATTTGCTGATGACATAGTAATAGCAGCAAACAGCCAGGAAAATTTACAACACAACATAGAAGTATGGTCAAAATGCCTTCAAGAAAAAGATATGAGAATCAATGTGAGAAAAACAAAAGTAATACTAATATCAAACAAAACAAGAAACACCAATACGAAAATGGATGGACTACACATAGAATAAGTGGACAACATAAAATATTTAGGAACAGTACAGGACGTTATGATGCGGAAATAAACAGTAGAATATCATTTGCAACAAAACTATACCATTCACTAAGGAAAGGATTTCTAAATAAAAAAGAAATTAGTACTAAAACAAAACTTGGAAAATATTCAGATGCGCTTTCTGCTAACATTTTTTTAAATTATATCCTCTTTAAAGTAAATAATTGAAAAATAGAGCATCACGTTTGGAAATTCCAGAAAAAAGTTCAAATAATAATTGTTCAAACAACGCCCCCTTCCGATCGTTACAGAAAACTGAAATAGAAATATGATACATTATTTTCTTGAGCATTCAATTCTCTCTTAAATGATACTACGTTTGTCAAAATCCATAAAGCTGCACAAAAGTTAGAACTATTTTATTGAGTCAACTCTCCCACTCACCCCTACCAGTTATTTTACAAGATAGAGGAAAAAGTATTCGAACAATTTCAAGCAGTTTCTCGTATGCGACTTTCTTATTCTAATTTTTTTTCCCTAAATTGTATCTACAATCAATAGTTAGTGAGATACAGGTAAACGCTCTTAATCAGATAGTCGGTACATACTTTGTCCATCAGAAAATAAGTAAGATCTGGGAACTTAGATCTTGCTCTACGACCATTATTTCCACCTTTTGGTAAATATCCCACAGACAAGAATAGTGTTTCCAGTATGTTTATCTTTCTGATAGTAAATATCAAGAGGTGAAATCTTCAAACTTTGATTTAACCTTATGGACAATATTTTAACGTGACTTTTGATTTTTTGTCAAAAAATACAATTATTGTTTAGCCAAGTTTTTTTTTAGTTTGGATATCATTTAACGTAACAAAATATATTTTTTATAATTTTATTTTCTAAAACATTTCTCAGTTATGAAGATACCTAATCTAATCCTGTAAATTTTCTTCGAAATGAGTATTAGTCAGCTTAGTAATCTGGTTTTGAAAATATTTGTGCTAACTGGCAAAAATCACACAAGCTTCTCAGTATAGATACAGGCTGTTGTTACATATTTATAGATTCGACATCGGCAGTAAGTAGAAAGATGAAATTTGAAAAATGTGTATATAAATTCTCCTTTTGCTCAAATAGAATCTTTTTATTAGCTTCATTTCAGAAAAGCTGTTTTCTTATCTTCACCTTCCATTCAGATTCCCAAAATATCGTCATCTCTACGTAAGATCTTCTTTTAATAAATTGATCCTGCTCCAACTATCTTCTAATTTAAAAACTTTTTGGAACAGATTAGAACTAAGCTAGTACTAAAGAGATACAAGAGCAACATAATTTGTAGAACTGGAATATTTTTATTGCTCCAAATGCTCAGGTTTCCTAACCTAAGAATTAGCTCTAGAAAAAAAATATGACGTAACAGTTCCTCATAACTAGTTACTATTCTACGGGATAAAAATATTTAGTACTGTAGTTTCATGTTTCATGAAGGGAACATCCAGTACCCTAGCAAATCTTTATATTTATAATTCTAATGCAGTTTTCGCCAGTATCGTTTTGGTTATACCTAATTTTTTCTCATCCTGTATAATTTCACTTTTTTTTTCAAATTTGCCGATGTTGTTCTATAAATTTGATACACGCTGACATCTAATATATGTTAGTTACAGCATATTTAGACTATATTATATTAACAGTACTTTCAGAATTTGAAAATATTTGCTTTCGTTCACTACAAGTAGTTTTAATTTTTCTCAATGTTTACGGCATCATTTACAACATATTATGTGTGAGACATTGAGCACTAAACAAAGCTATTGGCATGGTAGATGTATGTTTGATTATTATTGAACCTCGTTCCTTAAATTGTTTAGCTTTTGATGCATTTCATAGGTTGGTTTTTCAAAAAAATTATATATATATACAGATTGTCTCACAAGCACACAACGGAACTGCAGCACGATAGAAAAAATCTGGATAAAATTTATTTATACCTAGATAAAATTATTTATTATACAGTTTTCAGGTGATAATTTCTATAAATTTAATTATGTAAGTGTAAAATTTAAATTTTCAACAAGAATTTTGTGTCCAACTGTAAATAAAGCACCTTGTATACAGTGCGAATTTCTAACTTGAAATAAATTCAGTAAATCAAAGACAGTTCTTTTGTTGAAAATATGCTCTGACGTTTGATATAAGAAAATGTTATATAGCGTGACCCAAATTTGAGATATAACGTTATCGATTATTTTCTTAAATGGAAATTCTAATTATTTTTGACTATTTTTGCAGGTTATATCAAGGTGCCAAATATAAAATTTATATTACTTGTCGTTTAAAAGATATTAACAGACATCAACTAATTCGAAAATAAAGAAATATAATCAACTGATCTACCTGATATCAACATGTCTTTTCAATAAATCCTAAAAATGTTGTCCACTAACTGACCATATCATAAACGACATTAAAACACGTTCAGGACATTTTTAATTGCTGCGTTCTTTCTTAACCTTCTAACCGGAATGAGTTCCCCGAGGACACCACAAAACTCGCTTTCAACAACAGCCAAAAAACAATTTCCTTCAAAGTGAAAAAGATAGATAAATTTCACTGAGGCGGCTTATGGATTATTTCACTGCGACCTTTTCATATCGATTGTGGTCATCTAAATCTAGATTACATTTTCCAGCCTTATTCTGAAGTATGTCAGCTTAGAGACTGAATCTTTCATATAGTTCATGCTAGTGGCTTTAACATGCCTAGTGCCGAGAACCGCACGCTTGTTGAATTGTCACAGTGACATAGAATGTGCTCCGCAACTTTTAATTTTTTGACTAAATCTACATAAGAACTCCTCTGTCAACGCACTGGTGGTTTTATACATGGAAGTTGACCATATGTGTACCGTAAGTTGCTCTTGTTTACACCAGTTGTCAATAATATTTAGCACTGCATGTATTGTTCCAAACACCACCCTGCGAATTTTCCTCTGACAACGATTGCTAGGTCGTTTGGTTGGCCAAGGTAACGGTGATAGAACTCCTCCTTGTGGGCATCCTTGCTTTGATGGTGGCTCCATTCAGAGTGGATTATACTATCTTATTTTCCAGGTTAGCTTCTATTCATCTACATACTATAATAGATGTGTCGCGTCTACTAATTGCGTTGATCAAAGAGTTGGTGGTGACATGATTTAATACTCCTTCAATATTCATTGTCATATCTTTGACTTTGAAACCGGCTTGTTTAGATCGTCCAACGCGGAATCAGTACATGGTTGGTAATCATACTTACTTAGCGGGTTAACTTTCAGTACATAGTCTTCTACACTCGTCAATTTCTGCTAGACCTATTCTCATTAGGTGCTTTCTAAAGCGGCAGTGTCCTGTAAGAAAGCCCGTGAGGAGATGTAGCTTATTTTTACTGAGATCTAAATAATTTTTGGATCTAGCAATGTAAAAGTTCCGCAGGAACTTTTTGGAGTGTTCCAGCCCGGGAAGGCACCCCCAGAGTGCTTCTCTTTCGGTTTCCTCTTTCTTCCGAAACTCTTTCTTATAAGAGCATTTTCCTACACCACAGAAAGGCTCCGGACCAATAAAGGGTGTTTGTGCTCCTTTCCTGGCAAATGTATTGGCCTCTTCATTTTCCGTGATTCCCGAGTGGCCAGGAACCAAGGCTAAAGAGAACATGTTTATTCTTGCCTAATTCATCAAGTTTTTTTCGGCAGTCCCATGCCAATTTTGAGTCAATGACATGGGAGCTCAATGCTTTGATAGCTGCTTGACTATCAGAATGCATCGATATGTCAAATTTCTGATAGTTTCTTTCTAGGTTCATTTCCACGCATCTTTCGATCGCAAGTAATTTTGCCTGAAAGACGCTCGGGAAGGAGCCTAAAGATAATGATTATCTGGAGCCCGGTCCAAATACTCAAGCTCCAATGGTGGTTTTTGAACCATCTGTATACCATCTAATGGTGTTTTCTTAGTGAGTTTGGGTGTTGTATTCCCTTTCCCAGTCTCTTTTCTTATTTAGCATCGTAGTGAAATTCTTTTCGATACTTACTTTCTTGATCATATCGTCACTGGGAAGATTCGTTGATGAGATGTATATTGTTAGAGAGGACCAGGCTCCCTGATTTTTAATACTATCATTGCCTGAACCTCCCTTAGATATTCTGAGAATTGCTTCTTGGGCAGATCTTTCTATCACCAGATGTAGAGGTGTGAGATCTGTAATGATCTCAAGAAGTGCCCTAGTTGGACACGTTCTCATAGCTCAAGTGATGCACACACATGAAAGCCTTTGAACTTTGTCGAGGGTCTTCCTCGTGCTGTACTGACTTGTTTTTGTATGCCAAACTATTGCCCCATACGTAATTTCTGGTCTCACATCGTGATAGTACTTGGGATCGGCTTAACCAGCGTACCTGGTTGTGGTAAAGGACATCGGAAAATTCAATTCCGATTTCTTCCAAAAATGCCAATTATTTTCATTGTTTATTGTTCGTTTCTAGTATTTTACAACATAAAGTCAGCTGGTGAATGATGCAATGAACAGGTAATGGTAGTTCCAAGTTTTGGATTTCCATTTGATGCAACATATTTGTCACTAATCCATTTCTTGAACCAATCATGCTTGGTGCGCCATCTGTTGTTAGACCGCAAAGATTATTCCAACTTAAAGTTAACCTTTTTTAAGGCCACCGTCCTGCTGTCTTAAGTTACCAACGCCATTCTTGGTATCCTATAAGCGTCGATTTTGGCGCTTTAACTCGACGTTTGATCCATCCTACAGCGCCATTTCTGCCCACTTGGCACTCTGATTCGAATCTCGCGATTTCATAAGTTCGAGCAAGCCGAAGATCTCACCCATTTGCACAACTTCTTCAAAAAGCTCATCTGCTGATGTGCGGTCTTTCATGCTTTGTAAAGATGCAAGCTATTCATTTATTGTGAATTCTTGATCTATTCCTCGCACGAAAATAAGTAATTGCGCTGTATCACAAATGTCAGTGCTTTCAAACCAAGGCGAAATTAGGAAAATGTTTCTGCCTTTATTTGCAACTGGTCTTGTAAATTTTGGCCGATGTCTTCTACGCGACGAGTGAGGGTGGGCCGGGAAAAACCGAGCATTTATCTGAGGCTAGTTCTTCAACAGCTGCGATGATGCACTTCTTTATAAACCAGCGATCTTATAAGTCGCTGTAACAATGCCTTATTTTCCTTTTACCTGTCGTGAATACATACTTTTGACAGCGCTTGTCTCGTCCTCAAACTTTTT
Source organism: Galeruca laticollis (assembly GCA_963921935.1). Lineage (NCBI taxonomy): Eukaryota > Metazoa > Arthropoda > Insecta > Coleoptera > Chrysomelidae > Galeruca > Galeruca laticollis. The sequence continues at coordinate 5,624,150 of OY998178.1, forward strand.
TTTTAATAACTGCAACTGAGATTCGCTTGCTTTATCCTTAAAGTTATAATACTTTGTTTCGTGTTTTGTTTCATAATGCCCCTGAATATTGATTTTTTCTAGGACAAATCAGGCGAGTTGGTTTCTCTTTAAATTGTATGAAAAAGTACTTCTGACAGTTTACGTTTCTTCTTAATTGTTTCAGACATGTGTATTAGAGAAAAAACTCAATGCATGTTAAAAATTGTTTTCACTTTGAAAGTAGTAACCAAACTAAGTCAAATGTGCACACGACGCATCTGTTTATAGCAGCAGCAAAACGTGACAAATATTACCAAGCCACACATCAAGGAAACTAGAAACGTGAAATGTGAAACGAGAAACATGAAACATGAAATATGAAATACGAAACAGAAAGTTTGTGCTTCATCGATGCACAAACCAAATTAAATTAATTTGTTTCAGTTAGCAATGGACACCGATGACGACGCAGTAGTTGGGGTTGTAACCACATTATTATTATCAAAACACAAAAATAAATCAAAACTAAAGAAACGACGTTACTGGGTACATCCGTATAACCACATAAATCTTAAACATGGTTCTTATATAGTGTCAAAAGAATTAAGTGAATTAAGAATTAATTAGAATACTTTTCCAACTTGTAATTATATAGAACCTCATGTTGTTCAATAACTGACACAAACTCTACATTAAATTCTTCGTCGTCTTTCATTTTGAAACTGATTAAATATTGCCTGCAACGCGAAATAACGAGCAACAAGAAACAAAAATATAGAACAGAACCTATTTCATGTAAACACGTTTCTACAAGATTTGCTTCGCTATGACGTCACATGAAATACATTTCGCTGATGTGCATATTCTCATTTACGGCAATGTATACTTATTTTATGAAACGTGTTTCATGTTTCTCGTTTCACATTTCACGTTTCTAGTTTCCTTGATGTGTGGCTTGCCTAAAGAGTAATGTTTTCTATGATCGCAAGCCCCGCTTCCCCCTCCTACGCGTCCCGCCCGTGCGTATCCGTGCGTTTATGTCCATATTTGTTAATGTTTGAAAAACGTTTAGTTTAGGGGTTTTGTGGACGAATGGTGGATTTTTATAGATGTGGGGTTAGTGTTTTGCTTAAACCAAAAATGGCACGCAATCTTGAGAAGGTTGGTTATGCCTCCTCTTAGACGATGTTACTCTCATTACTTGTTTTCGTTTGATATTGTCAACATCAGCCCAGTTTGAGAGTCTGTAAATTGCCTGATTTATTTCATTGAGTTGAATCAGATTCCTTATTTTTTTTTCGAATTAAATGGTATTTGTTGAATAATCTTTTAAACAACAAATTATAAAAAAATTGATATTTGGTACGCATGTAAATATCGATAAACCCTTGAAGAATAGTTACAAAGATTGCTATTTAAATCCTTTAAATGTCAAACGTCATATCTCAAATTTGGGTCAAGCTGTATATATAACATTTTCTTACATCAACAACAGCGCAATTCAAAATACTAATCGATCTATACGAACATTTTCCAACAAAAAAACTGTCTTTAATTTATTGAATGTATTCCAAGTTAGTGACTCGCACTGTATATAGACTGTAACGAAGGCTAATTATCATACCGTTCGGTACTACACAACATACTACGTAGAGCTACGTACTGATCCCTATATTTAACAATCTTTCATATACTTCGAAGGAACACGTTTGGATGACCCTGGAAGATGTCCAGGAAGTTTCTTATAACATGTTTTCGCAAGAATATAACTTATCATTTATGCTGTTGACCAAATCTGATCGGTTAATAGACTTTACAAGTAAGTTTTGACAGTTAAACTTTTTAAATTTATTAGTTGTAGAATGGCAACAGTAGTTCTGATTCAACATTTGCATTTCCCCAATAAATTCTGCAAGCTAGTCCGGCTTATACCTGTATCTCCCCGCTGTGGGGCAGTGATGTCAACTTGGGAGTTTTTCGCATAAATTTAAGGTAAAGGATTTGAAAAAGGATATTCTTTGAGGGAAAAATGTTTAAGGGTATTTAATAAAGTGAAAATTTTGAATTTTTTAAATCAGAATTGTTTCTCTTATACAGGCTCAAGAAAAAAAATTTAAAATATATTTCAAAAGTAATCATCCTAAGCAATAAAATTTCATAAATTGATTGAGCATTTTATCACATTAGGGATTTCTAGGGCTTTTTAAAATAGGTCTATTCCCATTGTTTTGTTTCCTACGACGGTCTCAGTTTTTCATCTAGTAATCGATGTGTGGCTATCACATAATCGGATTGAAGGCATAACACTTTTATTCGTCACCAACTATAGCAGAAGTTTTTGTTGAAAGCAATTAAGGTTATAGGTGAGTGGCCTTCCACTGCGACCCAAATATGTCTATTGCTGCTCACACTTTATTAGAGTTCGTTATACAGTCCACACCTTTTGATGAAGGAGGTCTTACTATGCGAGACTTCTTTAAAATCAGTGGGTTCCAATCGGGTAAAACCGAAAGTTTGGAATCTCAGAGAATATGCTCTGCAATTTCGTCTTCCACGTAACAGAAGCGACAATCCGATTTATGTTGCAAACCCATCCTTTTCAAGTGTACTGTCGCACCAACTGCTTATCGTGTTTAAGGCTTGTTGAAGGATGTTGGAAATGACTTCCTCCTAACTAGGATTACTAGATCATTCGCATAACATTGGACCTCCACATCCAGTTTAGAGAGAATATTCAGCAGGTCAGAGAAGGAGTGAGAGTAAACCTCCTTGGCAGGCCTAAAACTGACTGTCTATCCTTGCAATGATGCTGAAATGTTGCGGTAGGTCAACATGATTTTGATCCAATTGCATATTATATTTTCAATTCCTCTTCTTTGAAGAGCCGTGAATAGAAATTATGGGAGAGCTTTATTGAATGCATATACAATGTCTAAGTAAGCACCTAGCGCAATTTCTTTGTTTTTAAGAGAATGGTCGATTTTGCTTACTAGATTGACTATCTATCAATGTATCTATCGACTTGGTCAGCATTTTGGTGGGGATTTAACCGAAGGTTCCGTAGGTATCACTCCCTAATAAGCTTGTCTAGGATCCTTCATAAGGTTTTAGAAGGAATGATGTTAGGCAGATGGAACGGTAAGAATTAGGTAGAGAGATGTCCACTCTACCTCCCTTCTGAATGAAGATAACTTTCGACATCGTACACTCTAGTGGAATGTAGGCTAGGCTTGCTCTGTAGATTCTCACTAAAACTGGCACCAGAATGCCTAGGCTTTTTTGAAGAAGGTGATTTAAAGGGAGGAAAGGAGTTTACCGCCCATTTGACTGTGTTGGGAGTTGGGAGAGACAGTTTTAGCTGTGAGTCTCCATCAGATCGTGTAGGTACGAGCGGGCACTGTGGCTTGTTCTCCAGATTGTAACTACCTGGGAAGTACTTCTGTAGTAGAATATCTAACGTATCTTTTATAGAGTTCGTATGAGTGTGGTCGGGTCTTTTCATTGACACTTCACGTCCTGGACCTCTCGAGAGAATCTTGTGGATTCAAGTATTATCTGATATACTCTGACTGAACCTCTTACAGGATTCTCTTTTTGCCTTTCTGATGGCTTTGTTGTACTCCATTAGAGAACTGTGATATTTGTCCCAGTTCCTGATGAAGAGGCGCCGAACCTCATTGTCTCTTATTTCCCTTAGTGGGCAGTTATCTTGGTTGGGCTATTTGGAGTTGATAACTAGCCATTTCAAGCTCTGCACTATTTCTAATGAGTCTAATAACTTTACCCAAGGGACTGTAGGGGATTTGGTATACCCACTTTTAGGGTCGCGAAATTGTGGTAAAGTTAATCGGCTTGTCCTCATGGCTGCGTGTCGTATTTATGGCAGTAGATAAGTTTTCGCGCAGCTGCAAGAGGAGGTTCCTGACCCAAATCTCCCTGGAAGTAAGCGGAACAGATGACTACAACATCTTTAGTTTATGTCTCCCTCGGGCTGGATAAAGGAACAGCAACCACGTTCACAGTACGCCATTAACATAAAAAATCTAACGTTCTTTCTGATAAGTACAGCAAGCTCTTGATTTCTCCGAAGCGTTACTATGCGGCCATTTCTGGAAAACCAGGGTTTCTGGATGAGTGCGATGTTGCTGAAAGTCCTCTTTTGTCAGCTGATTGAGAACCTCCGTCGCTTTTGCTTTAACAGCTTCCTCACTAAAGAAACACGATTCATCACAAGTAACCAACTTGTGTCTAACAAATCTGGATCGGTGGCGATGTTGTTTAAGATGTCAGTACAAATGTTCTTGATTGCTTTTGCTCGGGAGTGAGGAGTTTTCGCACCAAATCTGTCGAACACTTTCTTTTTTTTGTCGATTCCTGTCATTTCCGCGAGCTCTTGGATGCGTATACTACGATCAGCGCGATTCATTTACCAATGTTTTCGACGTTGAGGACCGACCTACGCTCCCGATCAACTTTGGTTTTTTCTTGTGTGCGGGATAAACTTCTTTCAACATTGCATAAGCTTCTGTGCCAGTTTTGCTTATTTTAACAAGAAACTTGAGGTTAACCCGTTGTTCCGTCTGAGAACTTGGTATTTTCCGAGACGTCACTAGCGCGAAAAGAAATTCAATCGACTGCTAGTCGAACTGAGGAACTGAACGACCTGATTGGCTTGCCTCGTGAGCTCAGGTTGGGGAAAAAACCATCAGATATAGTCAATTTTGCGAGGGATCAAATCTTTTTTCATCATTATGTCCGCTAAACTACTAAGGTACGTCTTAGATTCATAGATAAATTTCGTAATTCATCACCATAACCAATAAGGTTGTGGCTAACTCTCGAAGAGAGTTTGAGATCTTCTTTTCGAAGTAAATGATCAAGTCATTTATTGCTGTATTGCCATTTTTAATAATGGTAAAAATGATACCAAATATTGCCTGATAAAAAAAAGTTACCAGTTTTACTATCGAGTTACAATCCGAAAAGTGTGCTACAATCTGTATATACGTTTTCTTTGGTTTACTCGAACTGAAATATATCTAGCGATTAAAAAAAATAGAGTTGGCAATTCTCGACTTGAACTTTTCACCAAGTAGTACAGACAAATCTAATTAATTCTATTTCATTAAAATTTTACTCTCCAATGGTTTACAGAGAAAAAAATAAAGAGAAAATGCGCTTTACAACATACAGTAATTAACGAAATTTCCGTAAACATTATAAGTAGGTTGTATTTTTTTTAATCATATTGATTATAAAATAATAACTACAAATAATTTTTTTCTAATTAAAACTGTGTACAAGAATGTGTTTAATTCACCTTTATACAGTGTGTTCTATAAAATTAGTACTTTGAGCAAAGGTAGATTCTTGATAATTTACAAGTTGCAGGGTGGTAAAGTTAAAATAATTTACAATTTTGAATAATTATCTTTATGGTTCACCTGAATATCATTTTCTATAAACGCCAGTTTAAAACATTATAAAAATAAAGTGTGAAGTATCTTTTTTTGGCTGGTACAATTTTCTGAAATAATTTATGGCAAAAATCACTTTATTAAATGTTCGTCGTTGCCTACGTTTCAGTAAAACAGATATTTCAAAAATTATTTTTTCTACATTAAAGTGAAAAAAACAAAGGGTACTTACCCTCCCCAAGAATAAGAAATAGATGGTCAATTACTATATTTTTCAATTAAATTTGATAATTAACATGCTCTAAGCTTTGATTTGTAATTTGTTTGTCCAAAGAAGTTTAGTTTTATTTCTAATTCTAATATGTTATTTTTGGCTCTCTACAATATTTTTTTTATTATCTAAACCAAACCAAGGAAAAAAATTATCGACGCCCGTGATTCATTAGATTTCATTTGATTTTTATATAAAAAGCGTCCTCTCTAGTATACAAAAGAGAATGATCTGATTAATTGGGTAAAATTTACCTTTGCTCTATGTAGGAACCATATATAGGACAAAATTTAAAGATTAAATCATAAATACTAACTGAAAATATTTTTTCTTGGTAAACCACTGGTATGTACATAAAATCTAAAATAATCTGTACTACCGCACTTAGTAAAATATCAATACGAATCAGATACAAACTCGAAAATCTTCACAACCATAAAAAAACGACAAAAAAATACCACTATTATCTGCAATTTGTATACATTGTCCCTCTAGAGTTTTTCGGGGCCAAAACGCTAAAATTTGGCAAAGATGACACGGTAGTTCCCCCTCCCGACCCCCTGCTACTCGGCCAGCCGAGGAGGTAAGTGGGTAAGGCCAGCGGGGTGGCGTCATAGTCACGATAGACTGTGGCGCCATCCCATGCCATTTATACCGACATAAAGTTAGGTTAAGTGGCTTACTTTTAAGTTAAATTTTACTTTAGTGTATCCTTAACAAGAATTTGAGTTAGTCCTTTTAAAACATATGTTTTATTATAGTTGTTGAGATATACAACTTAAATTTTGTTCTGGGTACAGTAATATAAAATCTAATCAATTTAAATTGAATAGATTTTATTTATTAGTTTTAATTTATAAAAATAATAAAATTACTCAAAATGTAAGATTGTTTTTTGAAAAAAGAATAAAGCTATAAGATCTAAATATTTTAATATATTTTCAAGTAATTCTAATAATTTTTTTCATTTTTTATTATTTTAAAAATACTATTTTTTTACTTATTTTAAAACTAAATAAATTATTTATTTATTTTGAGTAATTCTTGTTATCATTTTCATTGTTTACCAAGCATTAAAATTTCTTATTTAATGAGAAAAATTGTAATTATAATTTTTATAAGTGAATATATTATTCAAATATAATATTTTCTATTTAATGTTTTGTTACAAATATTTTTTAGTATGATAATAAAGATTTGTTTATAATAAACAAGTAAACATATGCAATAAAGAACTAACCGTTTCGTTTTTTCGGTTTATAACTGTTATCATACAATAAAAAATATTTCAAAAACTGTAAAACATCTTCTGAATTATTTTGACTTAATTATGTTCTCCAAATAATGAAAATGATAATAGTATTACTATGATAGTTGTTTTACAGTTAAAAATAATGTAAACATCGCGAAATATATTGTAATAAATATTTCCAAAAAAAAAATGTAAAATATAAAATTCAAAGCGTTTATATGAGGATATAAAAAGGTATACAACATTCAAAGATATTTCGTTTTGACTTTGACCAAAACCCACAGCAGGTAGTCGATACAGTCGATACAATACAATGAGGGATTTATAAACTTTTATTACTAAATCCTTAAGAGTCAACAAAACATGAAACGTACTTTACGTATATATTTTTAGGTTAAGTTTATACATAAAATCTTTCATTATCATTATATTTGTTTAGGTTTATTAGTGTTCCAAACATTAACGATATTAAACAGGAACGTCTGAAAAATAATTCATTCAATTGAAGCAATTATTTTTGTAATTGAAGAGATATTCGGTCAACAAAGATACATCTTAATGCATTTTTGATATGATCTTCATACGCTATTATGCCGTTTATCCCACTTCAATACAAAAATAACAGATAATGCAGGTAATGAACTTCTTTATTACATTATTATTATTTCATGTATTAGTCTCAGAGTTGTTAAACATCTGGTTCAAGAAGTAAGGGGCCCAAGCAAACCTTACTCAAATTCCTGATTAGGCATGTTCAGGACTGTTCGTACGATGCGACACGTTTCGAGGATAACATTCTTCTGCATTTTTGGGATCAGTGTGTTTGGGTCGAGCTGCATTTTCAGTATTAATTGTGACAGATTTTTGTTGACCAAGCCAGTTGCCGTTATTACAATGGGAACGATTTGTACTGATTTTAATCTATGAATTTCTTTATATTCTATTGATAACGGAATATATTTTTTTATTTTTTCCTCTTCTGCCTTATTGATGTTGTGGTCATTAGGGTGGGTTATATCTACGAAAATTGCTGTTTTGTCTTTCATATTGTGCAGTACAAGGTCTGGTTTATTCGCTGTTATTGTTTTGTCTGTATGTATCGAGAGGTCATAATACAGTTTATAAGAATCGTTTTCTAATACCGGTCTTGCTTTATAATCGTAGTATGGTACCATGTCTTTTTCTGAAAGGAGGTTATACTTTACGGCTAGTGCTTGATGCAGAATGTTCGCTGTAAGGTTGTGCCTATGGATGTATTCTGTATTCGCGAGACTTGGGCAGCTTGATATTAGGTGATCTATTGTCTCAGACTCTCTATGACACCTCCTGCATCGGTCAACCACATCTAGTTTTTCTATATATTTCTTATAGTTGTTGGTCGCTATAACTTGATCTTGGATGGCCTGTATGAAGCCCTCAGTTTCTCCAAAAAGAAACCCATCCCTTAGCCAGCGAACTGACGCTTCCTTATCGGCATTGTCTAGGGATTGGGGAAATCTTCCATGGAGTGCTTTCGATCTCCAGGCTACAACTCGGTCTTTAGTTGTTATGATTGTCGGTAAGACTTCAGCTTTAGAGAGGTTAAGAGGAGTGTACGATATATCGCTTTTAAGAATGGCGTCGTGTAGCGGAGAATGTCGTGCTTTTACGGTGAAGAATTTCTTCATTGCAACCACCTGTCTGTTGCATAGATTCTTTATGTCTAATAATCCTCTGCCACCTTCTTTTCGGGATAAGTACAGTCGTTCCATAGCTGCTTTGGGATGATGCATCCTGTATTTGGTCAAAGTTGTTCTGACAAGTCTGTATATGGCGTCTAATTCTGTTTGTGACCAGCTTAGTATTCCAAAGGAATAAGTCAAAGCTGGAATGGACCAGGTGTTGATTGCTTTTATTTTATTCTTGGCTATGAGTTCTGTTCTAAGAATCTTATGCAACCGGTTCTTAAATTTTGCCTGCACTTGCTGTTTCAATTCTTTATTATTTTTTGTCAGCAATTGACCGTAACCAAGGTATTTGTAAGTATTTTCAGGGTCAATCGCAGGAAAATTCATTTCGTTAAGCATTATGGTTATGGTCTCTGGTTCCGATACTTCTCCACGGATGATGTTCAGACAGGCACATTTGTCCAGACCAAAATTCATTTGTATATCAGTGCTGAATTGTGTTGTGATATTGAGTAGTGTTGTTAGCTCAGTTTTGTTACTGGCATACAGCTTGAGGTCATCCATATACAATAAATGATTTATTTCATATAGTAATTCCCTCTTTGCTGTGATCTTATAGCCTGCATTAGTGTGATTCAGCATACTGGACAAGGGATTCAGGGCCATGCAAAACCACAGTGGGCTGAATGTATTATTATTATTATTATTATTATTATTATTATTATTATTATACAGTGACCACGTAAAGTTTGGAACAAATTCGTTAAAAGCTTGATATGTGTTTATTAAAAGAAACGAATTGACTGTATCGAATTTTTATATGTACATAAATATCGGTTAAAATTTTATTTCAATCACTGCACATATTTGTTATTCCTACGCGTCATCATAGACAAGTGTCTATGATCGCTTTCTTAATAGGGGTCTCTGTTTCTAGATTGCCCTGTTGCCAAATGTACTCTTGAACATTGATAATTAAATTGGCGAATATGCCTTAACACCCATTTAAAAAAATTATAAGGACGTCGTAACTCGAACAGTGATGACGTCATCAAAAATATGAGTACACCAAAAAATGCGCATCTAAAAAAATCGACGTGTTTGAGCTTTAAATGAATTTGTTCCAACTGTTACGTGCTCATTGTGAGGCCCTTGAAGTATCCGACTTCTCTAATCTTGTATATCAGGCAATCGTGCCAGGCACGGTCTAAGGCTTTGCTGACATGTAAGAATATGGCTCCTGTTGAGATTGCTTGAATGGCGTATTCTACTATCTTCAGGACTTGGTCTTCGACTCTTCGTTGTTTCATGAATCCGAACTGTTCTTCTGGCAGGATCTCTATGGCTTCTGTTTCCTCTTGAAGTTTCTTCAAGACGACTCTCTCGTCTGTTTTGCTAATAGTGGGACTGTAGTTCTGAGGGAACATCGGGTCCTTTTCGCTCTTCCTCAGCATGATGTTCTCCGTTTCTTTCCATTGGCCTGGAAAGTATTTGGTCTTCAGTATTCCGTGGATGATGGCTGTCAGGAATACCACTCCTTTTCTTGGTAGATGCTTCAGGGCGTTGTTGGGGATGCCCTCTTTTCTTGGAGCCTTCCGTCTGGTCCGGATGATGTAGGCTAAAATGCCTCGGGGGTGGTGTAGCCTAGGTTTCCGTGGTCGTCGTCTTCGTAATCTAGATTTTGGACTACTTCGACTCGGTCTGAGAAGTCCATGTCCTCGTCTGGTTGCTCGTTCAGGGTAAACTGGGGTTCCGTGGTTCTTCTGAAGACTTCTATTTTTTCCTCGTCTGCGTGGGCTGGTCCGTTGCCTCTGTGTATCGTTGGAGTCTCTCTTTTGTCTTGTCTCGGGATTTTGACGAGCTTCCATAGTCCTACTGTGCTCGGATCCAGTTTTTCTATGCTGTTCTCCCAATCTTTGGATCGGTGTTGCTTCAGTTACGTCCTGTTGGCTCTTCTTCTTGCTCTATTTTTCACCCTCATGAGCTCTCGTAGTTCGTCGCTAATGCTGGAGAACCTCCTGTAGTTGTCTACCCGTCTCGTCTTCCATTGCCTGTTGGATGGCTGCTACCAGCTGTCTCTGTTGATCTTCCAGCTCTGCAGCATTGGTGATCAACGGTACTGGTCCAATAAGCTCGGCTCTGCACTTGAACTTCTTCCAGTCGGTCTCCTTTACTTCCCTTCCTATTGTTCTCTCGCCTTCTCTCAGCGTGAAGATGACTGGCTCGTGGTCGGTCCTCCTTCTCCGTTGGTGATGTCCCATACTTCTGTGATGTGTTGTAATATAGCGATGTCCAATACGTTTGCTTCTCCTCTAGTAGGTGTATGCGTTGGTACTGGTGGTCCTATGATGTACAATTCTGGTCGTCTGTCTGCGATGTCTATCAGTTTTTTTTCCTGCTGTGTTGAGGTGTCTGCTATTTCAGACTCTGGATTTGGCAATGAGGTCTCCCATCAGAAGTCCTTGGTTGCCGTCTCGAACGAGGACTTCTAAATCTTCTCCGTGGAGGACGTATCCAGGTCTCTTGTAGGCTAATACGATCCGTATTTCACCGAAACTTGTTTGGGCTGCAATTATGGTGGCTTCCATCGTCAGAAAGTACCGGAGTGGCCATTTTGTGGTGGTCTAGTCCGGTCTTTACCGCTTCTACCGTTGTTGTCGTCTCTGTAGATCCTGCAGTCGGCCCATTTGGTCCCGTAGTTTTCTCCTGGTAGCTTCGTTTCTTCTACGACGAATACGTCTAGGTCTTCTTCTTCTAGTATAGTCCCCATCAGGTTGATGGCTCGAAGTCCTCCGGTGTTCCAGGTTCGTAGCTGGTTTGGTCGGGATAGAGAGGATCAATTAACGTTTCATCAGGCTGGCGAAGATGTTCTGTATCTGCTGTATGTGCGTTGATAATATCTTCATTGCTTCAAAGACGCCTGGTTGTGGTTGGCTGATGGGTACCGTCTACTTAGTTGCACTGGCGTAGCTTGTTCCTGTCGTCCTGGTGGTGGTTAGTTGGCTTCTCGCTGTTCCCTGGGCAGTGGTCGTCTTGGGTGTTGATTGGGCGATGTCGTCTTTTTCTTAGGTACTTTGGGACACCCTCTGTAGGCTGGATGCTCTCTCTAACAGGATGCAGGACTGTTCTTTGCTCTCTCAGTCTCTATATCGGTGGTTTCCTCCGCATTTTACGCATCTTGTATCCATATGGCAGGTGGATTATCCATGACGGTAGCCGTGACAGTTGTAACACTGCATTAGCCCGTTGGTTTTTCGTAGGGATTCATGCCTCGCCTTGGCGCTGAGGATGAACTCCTTTTTATTCATTTTTTCTAGGTCTTCTTTGTTGTACTCCACCATGAAGATTGGAAGTCTTATTTTTTTCTCCGTGCAGTGTAGTTGGGTGATCCTCTTCACCTGGATTCCCTATCCTTGGAGGTCTTCTATGTCCTCATCTGGAGACAATCCTTTGATAATGGTCTTCGCCACCTTTTCTTCGGGATCTGTGAATGTGTACCAGTTCACACCTTGGCCTTTTAGTTCTTTCAGGTATTTCGTGTCAGTCTTCTGTAATCTTCTATATTTTCTAGGGTGACCTTGATTTCTAGTCTCTCTTATATGTTGTCTTCAATTGAATTCCTCTTGATTGGGCTTCTCTTCTTATCTTTGGGAAGTCCTTCTTTGTCTTCATTATGATTGGTGGTTGCCTCTTCGTTCTTGGTTGCGTTGTATTTTGTTGACGCAGGTTGCACATCAGCAGTTTTTGTAGAGTTATATTTTCTTATTTCCGATGTTTGGTGGGTCGTCTTCATAATAATTTAATCTTTCCATCTTGGTATCTTTGTAAAATTATTCCACACAGTGTCCTTCAGACACTAAACAAGTTTTTAACAATTAACAATGTTTTTCGGAACGATAAAATGACAACGAATACACGAACAACTTATTTAAAACGTATATGTGTAAAATAATAAATGAATTTATTTAAAACATTGAAGAATGATATGTAAATATGACGAAAGACACCATAAACATCAAACACACACATTCACCACCAAAGAAGTTGGCTGTCAACTTAAAGTAAAAACTGACAGCCATGTGTTTTTAAACAAACAAAACCTATTAGGTCGGGCAAAATTGAAGCCTGCTGTAAACTTTTTTGTCGGTTCAACTTTTTAGGAGGTTATGTGCGTTAATAAATTTACAGAAATGTTTGGACCTACATTATTATTCAATAATCGAGCCTAATCGAGACTAAATGCTTATTGATCATCGTCTTTCGTGTTATTTTTATATATGCAATAAGCCAGAACTAATAATTTTAAATTGAATTTTAAATATTGGTTTTTTATCAATAATTCCCTAACCAAAGAAGGACGAACGTCAATTTTAGACACCCTATATCTTTCTTGAATAAATGTGTTATAATTAGGACACGCTGAATAATTTTGAGCGTACAAAACATATAAAATGATCATATTACAATATATTTCCGATGCCAAAAATAAAATCTGTATTGGATAAATTGAAACATTCAAAGAAGTAAGACAACTACATAGTATTAAAATAAAATCATAGGAAATGATCGATTATTTTTATTCTTTCGAAACTATTTTTCACAACATTTCGTTTCCTATGACACGTTCAAAAGTTTTTTAAGAGTCGATAATGTCGTGTCGTAGAGTATCGTTCCTATTATCATAAAATATAAATAAAATCATTTTTATATTCTCTTCGTATGTTGCGAAAAATTATAATACCACAAATACTTTTCAGATTATTGGCTTTTGTGTACCCGATAAATTTGAATTTTTGGCAAAAGTTCAACCTATTAATATAGTCTGTTTATAAAATACCTCATATCGAATTTAAAATCCGCGTTAAAAGTTGAACGATTAATAATTTCGGTTGTGATGGTTTTTGAAATACTACTCGACCAAATCGACGCTTAAAATATTATTGATAATGTAAACCGAATTCATTTTTACGCATTAAACAGAATAGAATTTGAATTATTACAAAAATGCAGATTTTACTGCATGTACCCCAACCGCAGTATTTGGGGATGATACTAATTTTTACATCCTATAATTAAGAAATTATTAACTTTTTTCATTAAAATTTGAGTCTCTATTTCTACATTTTCCAAATTTTGAACCATTTTTCGAGAAATTATGTGATTTCCAAACTTATTATATTACAATTTTCGTTTGATTTTGTGGATAACATTCTTAATGATTCAATTTCACCTACAATTTTTAACCTTAAATTCGTCATTCTTAAAAACACTTCAACTTCCTTTCAATTGACTCCAAAGGACGCGAATTTGATTCTCAAATGAGTTCAGTCTTTTTCCAGTCTTTGAGATATAAAAAATCATCCCTGGATCTACAGTCCTATCCTATAGATATTGAATCAAAAGTCTGGAGATGCTTAGTAATACGAAAAAGGGATATTTCTAACTACATAAAATTAGACATGCGTTCAAAATAGTTGTATATCCATTTAACCCTTTAGCTACCTACGTACACATTTGTGTACAGCGCTTTCAATGCTTTTGTAGCAGTAAACTACAATAATTTTGTACATTTGATCCCAACGTCCACATTCGTGTAGGAGTTAGGGATCACTGAAGAACGGTGATCCAAGCAACCTAGAAAACTATAGACCAATCAGCCTACTATCACAGATCTACAAGCTTTTTATGAGAATAATAACAAACCGCCTTGAATACAAACTCGACGCATACCAACCCTATGAGCAGGCGGGCTTCAGGAAAGGCATGAGTACAATAAAACATCTCCACACCGTAAGGACACTGAACGAAAAAATAACGGAATATAACATCCCATTATGGATCGCCTTCATAGATTTTAGAAAGGCCTTCGACACAGTTGAATTTTGGGCAATCATCAGGTCAATGAAAAATGCAAGAATAGACCAACGATATATTGACATTATACAGACACTAAATGACAACTCAAAAATGAAAGTAAGGCTATATGAAGACACCGAGGAAATCACAATTAAAAGAGGCGTTAGACAAGGAGACATTGTGTCACCCAAATTGTTTACACTGATGCTAGAAGACGTCTTCAAGAGCCTACACTGGGAAGACAGAGGAATTAATATATCGGGAGATAAACTAAGTAACCTAAGATTTGCTGACGACATTGCCATTTTTGCCCCAAACAGTGAAGAATTACAACACATGCTTATAGAACTACAACAAGAAGCAAGAAAAGTAGGCCTAGAAATGAACATTTCTAAAACCAAATTCATGACAAACCAACGGACAAACATAGAGAGTATAAATGTGCTAGGACAACAGGTAAAGAAGGTGAACTCTTATGTCTACCTAGGTCAAGAGTTAACATTGGGTAAAGCCAATCAAGAACTTGAAATTAACCACAGAATACATCTAGGATGGGCGGCCTACGGGAAGATGCGACACGTCTTCAACTCCAACCTACCCCTCAAACTAAAAACCAAGGTTTACATGGAATGCATTCTCCCAGTAACAATCTACGGATGTGAAACATGGGTCCTAACAAAGAAAATCTTGAATAAATTAAAGATACATTAAAGATCAATAGAACGAAAAATGATAGGAATAACGCTTAAAGACCATAAAACCAATGAGTGGATAAGAAATAGAACCAAGGTAGAGGACATAGTGAGGCGAATATGCAGTCTTAAATGGAACTGGGCCGGACATATTGTCCGCAATAAAAACAACTGGAGCGGAAAAATAACAAGATGGAGACCTTGGGGGGAGAAAAGAAGCACCGGCAGACCACAGCAAAGATGGTATGATGACATCAAAAGAACAGCCGGACTTAACTGAAACCAAGTGGCACAGAACAGGGAAAACTGGAAAAATATGAGAGAGGCCTATATCCAAAGGATAGAAAACGGCTAGAAGAGAGAAGAGAGAGAAGAACGTACAGTGCCATCTGAACCGGCAAACGATAAATGTGAATTGGAATGAAATGGAGTAGTAACTGGTAGCTAGTGAAGACGTATGCAGATGTCGCTAGATATATTTCATTTGACTTATCAGAGTGGTCTTTTTAGTTGTCAATTTTATATTTCGTTAATAAAAGCTGGTTTTTCACGTTCAGAGTGAGATGAAGACAATGTGATTGATAGACTTTAATATTGGTTACTTTGAAGTTGTGTACACAATTGTGCACTGCAGTAGTAAAGTACTGTAAGGTATGCCTAACCTCAAAAGATTCTTTTGGTTGATTTATTTATTTTTTATCAGCTTTAGACTCTAGTATGGCAGGAAATAAACCCTCTTACGGAAGCGCAACTGCTGGAGTATATAGATGCATTGTCAGATATCGATGATTTTGACAACGCAGGTGATTTTGAGGACGATGAATGGCGAAATAATGAAAATGCAAATGATATTTCACTTTCGGAGGACGAAAATCATGAAGAAACAGAGTAGATGGATATTTCAAATCATGTTGAAATTGAAGCTACATCTATACTTCCTACATTGGACACGGTGAAAGCTGGTACCAGTAAGTCATATACTACTACAATGAAAGGTGTAATAGGGGAAGAGTTTTTCACTGCAAATAATTTGACAAGAAAAGCAGATATAACATGGATGAAAAATGTCACATATCAAACACCACCAATTACATGGTTTTCGCATACCATTCCAGAAGTTGTAGATTTGGAAAGCCCTACACAATTTTTTTATCAGTATTTTACAAGTGAACTAATTGATTGCATGGTTGAAAACACAAACCTGTATGCAGTTCAGCAAGGATCCCGATTTCAGACGACAAATGCAGCTGAGATGATGGTATTCATAGGTATACACATATTGATGGGTAATATCCGCTACCCAAGGGTACAGAATTATTGGAAGGCTAGGTTACAGGTTCCCATCATAGCCAATATTATGTCCCGTAATAATTTCTATAAATTGAGGCAACATCTCCATTTTGTAAATACGATGGAAAATCCGGCCCCTTTTCAATTCCATTCGGAATAATGTTTGAAACGTCCTTTAGAAAAATGTCTGTGTGTAGATGAACAGATGGTGCCTTTCAAAGGTAAGATTGATGTGAAACAATACGTAAAATATAAGCCGTGTCCTTAGAGCATCAAGATCTTTGCACTTTGTGGCGCCAGCGGCCTACTGTACGACTTTTTATTATATCAAGGGTCTACAACCGAGTTAGACGAAACTTTCAAGAAGCGTTTGGGATTAGGTGCTGCAGTGGTGTGGAAGTTGGCAGAAAGAATTTCAGAACAAAATGTGCAATTATATTATGACAACTATTTCTCAAATTATCAACTTCTTCAATTTTTGAGACAGAAACAAATTTGGGCATCCGGAACAGCACGGTTAGACCGTTTCAAAGCACCTCCGTTTTCATCAGATAAAGTGTTGCAAACAAAAGGTCGTGGTACATCCGAAGAACTCATTAGTAATGACGGAGAAGTTATTCTCACCAAATGGTTCGACAACAAAGCTGTAACTATGACTTCCAATTATATGGGAATCGGCGAAGCAGATAGGTGCAAAAGGTGGGACAAGAAACAAAAAGAGTATGTGCATGTATCACGACCACAAGTAATTCAGCAGTATAATTTGAATATGGGTGGTGTTGATAAGCTCGATTTCCTGGTAACTATTTATAGGTCATTTATACGATCTAAGAAGTGGACCCTGAGGATGTTCACGCACGGAATTGATGTATCCTACGTGAACGCATGGTTAGAATATAGGACCCAGGCTATTGCATTAGGTGTGCCGAAAAAACAAATTTTAGACCTACTACACTTCAGAGCTTATGTGGTAGAAGCATTGATTTTATCATCAACATCAGGACCTAAGAAACGCGGACGACCATCTGCTGTATCTGATGAGGGACCACAAACGCCTAAATCTTCACCCAGACCTAGATCTGAAATAAGGCCTTTTGACGGAATAAATCACCTACCTGAGCTAGACGACAAGAACTTCGCATGGAGGTGTAAAAATGAAAATTGTTCTGGGAGAGCACGAACCATATGTTCTGAATGTAAGGTACATTTATGCCTCACCAAGAAATATCATACCAAATAAAAATATGTTTCTTTTGATTGTTCAATACACTATAAATAAATAAATAAAATACATTTTCATACTCTTTTGCAGCCTCTCACTACCACCGTACACTTTCGTGTACCTTTCAAAAAGTCAAAAATTGTAAAATCTATGTACCAAATAGCAAAGTTTTAACTTGCAAATTAAAAATTCGAAAGGGTTAAAACCATGTTTGCTTCCAAACAGTTTCATTTGTTGACTTTCCTTCGATGAAGACCCAGAACTATAAAACATGTTTACTCTTTGTAGATGTACGTCATTAAAAACTAAAGTAACTATAGTATAGTACATCATCAAAATGGTAAATCTGACACATTTACTGATCTCAAAACCCTTTTTGTATTTGCCTTCGTTAGGCATTTCCAGATTTATGTTCCACTCTGTTTAACACCGAAGTTCACATTAGGACATCGTAAATATTATATTTTGCATAATTTTTTGTATTCTATTTTACTCAAGATTTCAACTTGGGGCTGAAAAAAAATTAAAGCCAGTTATGTATTCCAAAACCTCATGTATCGATTTCTTTTTCGTAATCAATATAATAACTTCCTTATTTTTTTATTTAATAAAAAATTTCTTGTAGTATTTCAATTTTTTTTGCATTATAAAAATGAATTCGGTGAAAACAATAATGTTAGATTGTAAGATGGAGGATCTCCATTCAAGTCTAATGAAATCAATCGTTTCCATGATGGAAACGAATGATTTCAATAGATTATGCGTCTAGTTTTTTCTATTAATTTTCAATTTTTACGTGGGTTTAGGTAAATAATGCAACTGCTAGAGTACAAACCAAAAAACCTCCGGCTTTACCTACAGGTAAGTTCAAAAAATACGAACAAAACTTTTATTATAAACCAAGTACACAAACTTGAGTTGTTTTAATAGAATTTTAAAAAGTTGAACACATTTCCAAGGTTATTTTAATTTTCTTTGTTCTATAAATAAACCATCCATTAAGTAGTGGGTATTAATCATTTTAAATTATTCGGTAGAATTCAACGAACCTTTATTTTTCATATATATCAAATTTTAATAGTAGGGTATCAGTGACAAAAACTAAATTAGTTGTTATTTCCTAGACGCGATGTCTAAAATCATTAAATTTTTATCCACATATCCACAATCGATATTTACATTATTTAAACATAATTTCTATAATGTTTTTCAATTTTTTAATACTATATACTCTGTTTATAAGTGATAATATGTAATTTACAATAATAGGAACTATTAACACATTAATTAAAATGATTTTAGTAAATAATACGCCGTATTCTTTAGTACCAGTGATACAGTGGTCGGATGCGACATTACGCGCAGGCGTAGCGGCGCTTCAACGCGGCAGAGCCCGAGCAGCGTATCCAACTGCGGCGGCAGCAGCCGCAGCCGCTGCTGCTTTCGCCAGACATCCTACACCACTTACCGCAGGCTCACTTCACGGATACACGCCGGTTATCAATACTCTACCGGTGGATGGCAGTGTATACTATGATCCATTTTTAGCTGCACATGCTGCCGATCCAAATTCCTATTCAAGACTGCAAGTAAGTAGATTCGTTCTCGACATTTTGTGTATCTTTTCTCACAGCTTCCAATCAAAAATAAAGTTGCTTCGTTTTAGTTCAGCACTAGAATTACCCCAAAGGTTAATAATAAAAGTGGACAGTAAAAAAAGTTGATTGTCGGACCAAAGTTGAATCAAACAAATAATAGGAAGCCGTAAAATGTCCAGTAAACAACTGAAATATTTCAATAAAAAATTTGGAACGAGTTTTTCTATTTTAACTGTTTAGTTTACCTTCGACCTCCGAGAGCATTAAGTTAGTTCTCAAAGCGTGAATCAGAGAGTGAAATCTGTTATGTCTGGAATACACGAGCCTAGTTTTGTAAGCTAGGGTAGCAAGCTGGATACGCTAGATAACTGTCCTCGCTTGGAAGATGCTAGTGCTTTATTTAAGCATGAATACAATATTGCATTATTTTTTCCCAAGAAAGACGAATGTGCAAAGTAATTTTAAGCGAGCTAGACAAACAAAACCGCGTGTTCACCGCTCAATAGCCTAACGGATACTAGTTTGCTCGACCACACGAAGCTAAACTACGAGCCATGACAGCGAAATTAGTGGTGGAGAAAACTTACTAGCTTTAAAAATAAAACGGCAAGCTATTAAACTATCCTGGCTTCAGATACTAGTTTAGATTAGATTAGTGCACTGAAACCAAAGGTTTATTGTGCCCCTCCTATCAGAGCTGTTATCGCTACTACTACAGCTCGCCTGCCAGTTCCAAGGTTTTAATGATCTCTAGTATTTGGAACGGCTTCAACGAGGTTAGGTCCTCACTCTTACAAGTTTCTTGTCCGAAGCACTTCTTGCGTTGGCTTGCAATGGCGAGGCATTCCAGAATTAGATGCTCCGGAATTTCATCCTCACATAATCTACACTCGTCAATCTCTGCTAGACCTATTCTCATTAAGTGCTTCCTAATGCGGCAGTGTCCTGTAAGAAAGCCCGTGAGGAGATGTAGCTTATTTTTACTGAGATCCAAATATTTTTTGGATCTAGCAGTGTCAAAGTTCCGCAGGAACTTTTTGGAATGTTCCAGCCGGGGAAGGCACCGCCAGAGTGCTTCTCTTTCGGTTTCCTCTTTCTTCCGAAACTCTTGTAGGAGCATTTTGCTACACCACAGAAAGGCTCCGGGCCAATAAAGGGCATTTGTGCTACTTTCCTGGCAAGTGTATAGGCCTCTTCATTACCCGAGTGGCCAGGAACTCAGACTAAAGATACCCTGTTATTCTTGCCTAATTCATCAAGTTTTCTTCGGCACTCCCATGCCAACTTTGAGTCAATGACATGGGAGCTCAATGCTTTGATAGCTGCTTGACTATCAGAATGGATCGATATGTCACATTTCTGATAGTTTCTTTCTAGGCTCATTTCCACGCATCTTTCGATCGCAAGTATTTCTGCCTGAAAGACGCTCGGGAAGGAGCCTAACGATAATGAGTATCTGGTGCCAGGCCCAAATACTCCAGCGCCTGCTCCAATTGTGATTTTTGAACCATCCGTATACCATTTAAAGGTGTTTTCTTTGAGAGTTTGGGTGGTGTATTCCCTTTCCCAGTCTATCCTCGTATTTAGCATCGTGATTAAATTCTTTTCGATTCTTACTTTCCTGATAATTTCGTCACTGCGAAGATTCGCTGATGAGATGTATCTTGTCAGAGAGGACCAAGCTCCCTACTATTGCAGTGTCTCACTAGCTCTTGTACCTCTTCTGGCGGTGTCATCGGCCCGTTTCCAGCGAAGTAGGCAGAGGCAATGACGATGTCTCGGTCGATACCCCCAATGTTGAGGTGAACCATGATTGGAACAAGGTCCCGTGACACGTATTCTGAAACACAAATATATTTTGTTATTTCTTATGATTACACAGGCACGCGGAGATACTTGCCTTTGATCATAAACCAATTTAGAATCCTTACATACCAAACCCTTGATTTGGCCTTCTTTGTTGATCCATGGTTCTTGGATCAGTTGTAGTCTAGCGAACTACCTTGCAATCACGGCAGAAGCTCTCTTCGCGTGATGCAGGTTAATCTGAGCTACATTCGTGAACGTGAATTATTATGGATGATAGAGGCCGAGTTACTCAGCCTCTATTCATCCCCCTCCGTTCTCTCTCCCTGACCCTCCTCGACCACCATGGCAGTATCTCCCTCGGCAATCGAGCAGGTTTCTTGATCTCGAGTCAGACTATCGACCCCCAGACTGCTCTGCCCAGTTTCACGGGATGCAGAGGCGGTCTCCGCATTCCCAGTCATCCCAGCAGAGCCGGAGGAGATCTCGGGCTGACCCAAGGTCAAGCTTTCGCTTTTTTTCCCTTTTCCAGAGGTTCCGGATGTAGGGGGTATCTCCATGTCCTTTGGATCCTCCGTGGGATTCTTCTTTTTTCCCAGCCCCGAGACAGAGATACGCCCAAAACGGAAGTTTAGCGCGTAACCTCCTGCCTTGAGAGCCTCCCCAGATTGGTGATCGATCCCGATCGTGAGGATAGGATCTTCCAAGCCCCAGTAGTAAGGTTAGAGTTCTGAACCTCGACAAGTTGGAGGATCTTCTCCAGTTTCATGTCTTGGCTTCTTGGGAAGAGCACCGTTATGGTGACCGGCTTTGGGATGTCGTCTCCACTTCGAGCCACCAATTCGCGTCCTTCCCAAGAGTTTAATTTCGACGCTGACCTCATGAGGCAGGCTGCCGATTCTTGCGACCCACAGTCCACCAGTATAATTCCACAATGGAAGTGGATACCTCAGAAGTGGATTCCCTTATCTTTGCTCTCACACAGCTCTTCCACCAGAGTGTATTCCAGGGTGGAGAGCTATTCTGCTTGCAGCTGTTTTTGATTTCTTTCTTAGACGCCGCAGCGGAGGAGTAATATCCTCCGGGCCTCTTTTAAGCTTTGTCTTCCCCGTTGGTGGTTCCTTCGAGGGGGTTGGGCGCTGCATTACTTGCTTCTTGGCCTCTTCATAGTCCGGTCAATTTAGACATTCGTAGTTACCTAAATTCCCACCAAGCTGAAAATCGGTAAGATTGTTTAAAATATCATTAAAAACAAAATTTGAAAGTTCCCTATCTTTCCCCTTTAAGGAAAAAAATTTATTCAAGGTCAAAGGTCAAAAAAATGAGTCGCGATTTTCAGCAAAACGGTAAGTTTTATCATAAAAATACCTCAGACAAAAATTGTAGATCATAAAATTATCTACAAGAAATTTATTAATACTTTTTTTCCTACGAGCCACTGTTATTGAGATAAAACGATTTAAAAAGTTGTAAAAGTTGTAATCGTCATAATATGCACACGTTTCCTCGCCACCTATGAGGTAGTGTACTTAGCGCGTTTTTTTAACGTGGTTTCCCCAGTAGGCCTATTCCACGGGTCAGTTTTGATCCTGTTTAATTTGAAAGTATTGAAAAATAATGGATATTAGCAGAGATTGAAAAGATAAAAGCAATTTAAGTTGAAAAAAAGTAGTGAAATTTAATCGTCCGCATCGTAACTTTCAAAATTTTCTTCTTGTTCTTCTTCTTGATCTTCTTCTTCTTGTTCTTGTTTGTCTTGTTCTTGTTCATCTTCATCCTGAGTGCATGTAAACTGCGTTAATAGCGATGTATCGCATGTTGCCTCGTTGGAATCAAACGGATCCTCTACTGTTGGTGATTCAATATTAGAGCACAACCGGCCTTGACAATGTGTACATGCCGGAGAACAGAACAATCCGACTTTTTTGCAACCACATTTAGCACTGCGTCCCTTTTTGCAGTTGCAAAAAATCGAGTTCAGCAGTTTTTCCGGCGCAGGTGGAAGTAAAGTGTGCACTGGTTCTAATGAATTGTTGACCAACTTCCAACCCCAGTCTGTAGGATCTAGCTGATAACCAAGCCACACTTGAACTTGGTAATATACCCTAAAAAGGTGTTGATGAGCAGCAACTGAGGTTGGAGGAAGACAAGCTAATTGTACTTGTTTTTTTACTTTTGGTGTTTTTAACGAAACATGCATATCTATACTTATCTAAGCAGGTAGTTTTTTTAGGAGCTCCGTACATAGAAAGAAGAAAGCGAATGCCGTTAGTAATAATTTCTTGTCGTGGCGAGGAAGCGTGTGCGTATTATGACGATTACAACTTTTACAACTTTTTGAATCGTTATATCTCAAAAACGGAGGCTCGTAGAAAAAAAGTATTAATAAATTTTTTGTAGATAATTTTATGATCTACAATTTTTGTCTGAGAAATTTTTATGATAAAACTTACCGTTTTGCTGAAAATCGCGAAAAACTCATTTTTTGACCTTTGACCTTGAATAAAAATTTTTCCTTACAGGGGAAAGATGGGGAACTTTCAAATTTTGTTTTTAATGATATTTTAAACAATCTTACCGATTTTCAGCTTGGTGGGAATTTAGGTAACTTTACTCTTATTTTTTGGTCTAATTTGACCGGACTATCAGGGGATATTCCCTGATTGAGGAGTCGCAGGTATTTCCGCACCCCTGCTCCACTGACGCCTTTTCTCAGTGGGTCGTCTATGCCGCCCGGTTTTGGTTTTGGGTGTGGGAGGTCAAACGGCATACGCAATCCCTTAGCCACGATACTACATCTGGGACAGGTAAAGTTGGTCCGCGGCAGGGCATTCGAGGGCTGCCAGTTGAGTTTTTAGACACAAGCCCCAGGTATTTCCCCGCAGACCTCCTCCTCATATAAAATCATCTCAGAAACCATTCTCCTATCCTCCACCTAGAGACGCGCCGGGTTGGTTACTTCACCCCCTCCACATCAATAAATACCCCGACGAACAGCGTAAAGTGGGATTGTATTGAATATGGGATCTTGAGACATTTCCAATTATGTAAATTCCTCTTCCAGATAAAAGTAGATCACACATCCCTACTGACCATATTCTTCGAGAGTACGTATTGCTTGTCCAGGGTACCAATTCGCAATCTTCGGATCTTGAAAGATGTTTAGATGTTAAATAAATAAAAAAAAAACGAATTTATAAATCGACATTTTTATCGGCTCGACACTATCATCTCTTCCGTAATAACTAATATCTTAGGACGAATTCCTCAGCTACTACAAAAGCTAGCAAAAAGAAATAAATAATTAACAATCCATGAGGACAATAAGGCAGTATTTTTGGCGAAATTGAGGTTCACACAATATGAAAAAGTTGCAAGATATGTATAAAGCTCTTAAGACAAAGTTATAGGAAGTATGAGCAAATTAAAATAGGCTGATTTTTAAAATTGGTGGTCCTACATTGTATATTGGGAGGAGGTTCTATATATCTTGGTTCGTCTTCCTCTTATTTTAAGAATACGTCTTGTTTTTTTCAAAGAAGAAGCATCACTAAATTGATAGTACCTTACGCCTTGTATAATAGGCGCTTTGATAAAAAATTGGGTACGTTCTTTATAAGCTTGAGAAAAAATTGAAATTCCAATATTTAATAATATTGAAACTACAGTAAGTGTATACATTGACTATAGAAGAACGCACCACAGAATGTTGTCGCTTCTATAGCTATTGAAATAATTAAATTTTCTTCAAGTTCGCCTATAATGCACCCATGTGAATTTTGCACCCATTTCCAAGAATGCACGCATTTTTTTTTCAGGAATATGAATTTTGCACCTCTTTAAATTGTCTCCCAGGACAAGTATCCCGCTTGGCCAATCCTAGATCCAGGTCTGTCCGTTTTATAACAAATACTTGTTTTTTTTTTATATTTCAATAAAAAATTCAACATGTTTTCTGGTCAATTTTTAACGATTTTTTCAAAATATATTTTTTTTAATTCAATTTGATAAGATTCAGAATTTAACACGTTTTTTTTCTCACAGTTTACAAATAACATAGTGTATAAATAGACCGGGAGTTAGTGACAGATTTTCGGACGTGATTTCTTACAGTGTGACTCTTGGAGTATTTTGAGGTATGGATATTCTAACTATAATAAGCCATATATTAATCAATAATTCCGTGTTCATTATAAATAAAAGTTAATCAACTTTTGTTTGCAAATTAAGCGTTTTTATACGATTTCTAGCAGGCTGTTATGTGTTTTAAAATGAAATTCAACGAAAAAGCTACTGGCAAAGCCATTGGCATACCGTTTGCGTGATTCCAAAGCGCATCGGACATGTGAACGTGTATTTAAAAAAATATTTATCCACGTTTCCGAACAGTCTGCCATGGAGTAGTATACATGTTTATGCAGAAGTGAGTTAAAATAAAAATTTCATACCGTCTGCGCATGTCAAAAAACATCTAGTACATTTTTCTTAACGACGAAATGAAACAATTTAACCCTTTCGGTCACTATTTTAATTGGGTGGAGTAAAAAATCTGAAATTTTACTGGCGTAAAGCTAATTTTTTTTCCAATTTTTTGATGTAATATATAAAGGGTTATCTGCCCACCCTAAGGGGTTGGCAATACGTCGTCAATTGACGACATCATGACTCAACGGTAATAAACCTGTGAATATTCAAAAAAAAAATATACTCCGTTTTTAAAAGGCATGGAGTAATAAATCACTCATTTTGGCCGGAACCATAGGCGTACCACATTGAGCCATTTAAAAAAAGTTAAGGCTTCTAAAATTATCTCATTTCCGAAAATAACCGTTTTGTAATATTATTTAAAATGAAATTTCAAATTATCAATAATATAATAAACTGTGGATTATATCACTGACATCAATTTTCCAGAAAATTTATTATTATGTATAAAAGGGCGTACACGAGTCCCTCCACTAAGCTCCAGGTAGTTATAATCCTACATACAATGAATAATAAAATAAATGTTAATAACAATTTTATACAAATACATATATATATATATATATATATATATATATATATATATATATATATATATATATATATATCCAAACCAACCCCATTGACTTGCAACTGGCCAATTTACATAAACACAAATATAGTAGATACGTCGTAGATCCAATGGCATCAGCGCGTGGTATAACGGTGCTGAGGCTTCATCCTTATCACTGTCAACTCAATCCCATAGAATTAATATGGGCCCAAGTGAAAGGGGAAGTTTCAAGAAAGAATACGACATTCAAAATGAGTGACGTAAAAGTTTTATTCGAAGACGCGTTAGGTAACCTAACCAAAGAAAACTGGAAGAAATGTGTTGAACACGTGATAGAAGAAGAACTAAATATGTGAACACATGATTGAACCATTTATAATCAATGTTAATAATGGAAGCTCAACAGAATCGTCTGATTCTGATATATAGACTAGTTTTTGTGTTAGTTATTACTATTATTTGTTAGACTTTTTTTTATAAATATTAGATTAATTCGTACTTTATTCCTGCATTTTTCTTTTTTCCTATCCTATTGTAAACGGTATATTAGTAGTAAAGTTGATACCTACAGCAAAAAAATTTGCTATTTTTTATATAATATTTTATGTTTATTGTTTATTCATAGGAACACAAAAAATGTGCTTTTATTGAATCGATATTGTGAACTCTTTTGAATAGTTTTCGTAATTATAATTTCATAGTGCCTTCATATTCATATACCAAGTTTGTTTTGTCCTGATTGCACGCCTCTGAGGATTAAATTGTTTATTTGTTCATTCAAATACAATAGAGCGACCCTTTCAATACAATAGGCGACCCAACCGAATACAGAGTTACAGGGTGTCTACCTGAAATTGAAAAAAAATTTTGAGTTATTTTTAAGTTTTTCATCAAGAACAATACTAAAAAATGGTTTTTAGAAAAAAAAATCCTGTGTGTATGTCGTCGTCGTTGTCGTCGGCCACTTTTAGTTAAAAGTTTTATTAGCATGATACAGCCTCCGGAGTGCAACAAATCACCAATTTTATGATTGAATATTGTTCAGGACATCTCACAGATGAACCCTATTGATTTTCATCTCACAATAGCCAGTACAACGGATGCTATGGTACTTGAAGTACGACATTTTTTGAGAAATTTCAGTTTGTTAGCACTATACAGCCTCCGGAGTGCAAAAGTCACCAATTTTATGATTGAATATTATTCAGAACATCTCATAGATGAACCCTATTGATTTTCAGCTCACCACAGCCAGTACAACAGGTGCTATAGTACTTTAAGTACGTCATTTTTGGAGAAATTTCAGTTTGTTACCACGATACAGCCTTCGGAGTATATACAAGTGACCAATTTTATGATTGGATATGATTCAGGGCATCTCAAAGATGAACAATATTGAGATTCAGCTCACTAAAGCCAGTACAACGAGTGCTATGGTATTTGACGTACCAAATTTATGTCATTTTTGGAGAATTTTCAATTTGTTAGCACGATACAGCCTCCAACATGTATACAAGTGACCCATTTTATGCTTGAATATTGCTCAGAGCGTCTTATAGATGATCTTTATTGATTTGTAGCCCGCCAGAGCTGGTACAACGGGTGCTATGGTACTTAAAGTAGCACATTTTTGTTATTTTTGGAGAATTTTC
The DNA here is from genome assembly GCA_963921935.1 of Galeruca laticollis. Taxonomy (NCBI): domain Eukaryota; kingdom Metazoa; phylum Arthropoda; class Insecta; order Coleoptera; family Chrysomelidae; genus Galeruca; species Galeruca laticollis. The sequence continues at coordinate 5,651,911 of OY998178.1, forward strand.
AATTTGTTAGCACGATACAGCCTCCGGGGTATACACAAGTGGTCCATTTTATGATTGAATATGATTCAGGATGTCTCAAAGATGAACCCTATTGAGATTCAGCTCACTAAAGCCAGTACAACGAGTGCTATGGTACTTGAGGTACCAAATTTTTGTCATTTTTGGAGAATTTTCAGTTTGTTAGCACGATACAGCCTCCAGCATGTATACAAGTGACCCATTTTATGATTGAATATTGTTCAGGGCGTCTTATGGATGAACCTTATTGACTTTTAGCTCACCAGAGCTAGTACAACGGGTGCTATGGTACCTGAAGTGCCACATTTTTGTCCTTTTTGGATAAATTTCGGGTTTAGTATGATACAGCCTCTGGAGTGTATACAAGTGGAAAATTTTTCAAGGTGTTTCATTCAAGGTGTCTCACAGATGTACCCTATTGATTTTCAGCTGACTATAGCGAGTACAGCGGGTCCTATATATCCAGATATATTGCATTTTTGGTTACTTTTGGAGAAATTTCGGTTTATTAACACGAAGTGTATACAACCGTTTATTTAAAATGCTATGCCAATGATGTTCCAGTAGTTTTTTCCTTGAATTTCATTTTAAAGCATATGACCGCCTGTTGGATTTCAGTTAGATTCGAATTTTAATTATTTTCCTGCGAGGTAGACAACCCAAATAACAAACGCATGTAATCGTGGTTGTCTTTTATTCTCGCGTTAATTAAAGGTTTACTTTATTTTTCGACCAAAACCTACACAATAACAGTCTTCAGCTAACCATTGTGTGGTGAGGTACAATAAGTTTCGTGAGTGGTAATTCATGTTTTTCTCTGCGTTTTAAATTATAAAAAAAGATTGCTGGTTATGGTGAATGAAGCTGCATTCGAGAGAGCTCTCTGAAGTAAAGTTCTCTAAGAGTTTGTGTGAACTGAACGTGAGCTCAGGTGAGTAAATCTCTATTCGTCGCCGGTCATTTTTAAGTAACTCTTACATTATCTTGTGGTGCTGTCGAAGTTGAGATTCCTATCACCAGATCGTATACAGCCTGCTAGAAATCGTATAAAAACGCTTAATTTGCAAACAAAAGTTGAATAACTTTTATTTATAATGAACACGGAATTATTGATTAATATATGGCTTTTTATCGTTAGAATATTCATACCCTAATATACTGCAAGAGTCATACTGTACGAAATCTCGTCCGAAAATTTGTCACTAACTCCAGGTCTAAAATATGCCAGTATTAATCATTTCAAATAAATTATTTCATTCAATACTTTAAAAATTATATTATTAATTTATACTTTTTCCTTTGAGTCAAAAGTTTCTACTATATCAAGTGGATAAGGTCTATTCTTTATCTTCTCTAGATTTTAACCTATTTTTGTATCTGAATTGTAGGCAGCCGCAGCAGCAGCAGCAGCAACACCTTTACTAAAAACCCCCCTCTCAACCGCCCAACAGGCTAGTTACGCGGCAGCGGCGACGTACACGGCCGTTGCGGCAAGATACGGAGCGGCGGCCGCCGCTCAACCTGTAGCGGGTTATGCGGTTGCAGGATACGGCAGAGATTACGCGGATCCGTATTTGGGACACGGAATCGGACCGATGGCTGGATATGGGGTAAATAATAAAACAAAATTTCTATATAGTGCATAAATTGATACCTAACATTTTTTTCTAGGCCGCTGTGTATCGTAGTGGTTACAACCGTTTCACGCCCTACTGAACATATCAGCAGCTCCGTAAGGCCTACACCACCCTAAATACTCAAATAAAAAACTAAACTATTGTTATTCGTCTTGTGTACATAGCACAATGCAGCACAAAACAAAAAAATATGATTTTATGATATAAATAAGGAACATAAGAGCCAAAGAGCTGAATAAAAAAAACAAAACTCACTAATGTAAAAGCCCTTGTGATAGCCCAAAAAAGCTAACCCAGCTCTCTACTATTAAGAATTAGTTTTTAGTTTAGATTTCCGTACACTTATACTCACAAAATTCGATACAAAATGTATCCTTTAGTTACTATTCAACATTACAGAAAGTGTATGAGTTAAGTTGAGTTTATTTAGTATATAAAATAACATAAAATACAATATAAAAGTTCTTATTTTGTCTGAAAATGGATGTGCAAAATTGTGGTACACATAGCTCCATACGTATTTTTGCTGTTTATAAGTAATAAAATTACGTAAAATAGAAATTAGTGTATTGTAAGTACTTAGATTCCTACTTTTCATTTTATTATTGGGAAAGAAATCTCTTAAATAATTAAACCTACTGAAACATTGTTCATTATGGTGCCAAAGATATATTTCTAATGACCAACCAATATTCCTTATATTATTTTAATTGTGTGTGTAAACCCTTTATTATTTTATTTTATTTTATTTGCTGTATATACCCAACTTTAGAAACAAGACATAAAATTGTCTTATTTACATTCCTTCCATTCATTACAGACATTGCTGTCACTTACTCATTATAAATAATAATTGTAAAGGAAACTTAAATCACTCAACACTGACAAAATGAGGCAAAATGTATCCAAACTAACTTGTCACATGCTAAAGTGGATTTTATTTCACTTATGTTGATAGATTTGTAATTTCTGCATAAGTCATACTCAAGAGGTATTATTAATTACTAAATTAATAGTGCAAATTTATTGATTAAAGCGAAGGATATATTTGGTATCGAATTAATTATAAAAGTGGACCACTGTTGTTTACACGGACCACAAAAAGTTGAGCTTTTCGTTGAATATATAGAGCAGGATCTCGAACAATTTTTCGATATTATTTTCGATTGATTCATGGAAATTAAAAAAAAAAGATTCTGTTCAAAGACGATAATCTCGAATGACAGATGAGATCTTGTTACAACTTACCTTGTAGGAATAGAGGGCGTTTTATTGAAGCTAATGAGAATAGCTCTTCATAATATTGTATAAATTAGTGAATATGAATAATTTAAACTAGAACGAACATAAATTGGGAACAAATAACCTTTTTTTTAGTTTTCTAAAGTATTTTGATGACGGTTAAATTCTTAACTGGAAGTATTTATTTGCTTTTATGTAGCTATAAAAATGCTGCAAAATATTCTAATTTGTACTTCAGTTTCTACAGCGTAGATTTCCATTAAAATGGCGAGTTCTTTAATCAGTAGCAAATAATACAAACGAAGATTGATGTTAGTGTACTCTGAAATTTATAGTACCTACCTTGACTACGAGAGAGTGATGCTTGTATGATGTAACCATGTAAGCACATTAAATAACGACATCATACAGCCATTGTTCTCTTTTGGTCTGAGTAGGTACTACAAAACTCAGGATGTTAAAATCGTCTATATTCTTTCGCAGTAGAGATGGTCTTTATTTTGGTATTGCATTTTTGCTAGACCAATTCCTACTCAACAGTAAGAAGACTAATGTCTAAAACACATTTGTGTTAACACCAAGACCGATCCATGCAAAACCAAGACTAAACAGCAAAGGCAAGATCAAGACCGATATAACCACCAAGACCAATCCTGATCTTGATTAAACATCATTACTTTAATGGTACGTTCAACTTAAAGGGACAGAAAATTCCTTTTAATTAGTTACCAAGGTTTATTTTGTTACTATTTGTAACCAAAATATAGTTTCAGGAATATTTTTCATCCTTTTTTGAGCTAATAGAAGATATATCCGCACTTGCATCATCTTCTATGCTGTATTAGAAACGTTTAAATCATTCAAAAACTGAAGGATAAAGGAAAATTTAGGGTGGTTAACCGTGAACTTTTAGATTTTCTCCAGTAAGACATAACAACATTTTTTGGACCTAAGTTGAAATTTCTACAACCGTTGGTGATATTCATACAGGCTTCAACCATCCACTCCTGGATGTAATCCTCTTCCATGCTGTATTAGAAAAGTTCAAATCACTCAAAAACTGAAGCAGCAAGGAAAATTTAAGCTGCTTAACCGTGAACTTCTATATTTTTTCTAGTAAGACATATCAACACTTTTTGGATCTAAATTGAAATTTCTGGAACCGTTGGTGATATTCATAGAGCTTCCCACCATCCACTTCTGGATGTAAGCATCTTCCATGCTGTATTAGAAACGTCCAAATCACTCAAAAACTGAAGCATCAAGGAAAATTTAGGCTGGTTAACTGTGAACTTTTAAATTGTCTCCAATAAGACATAACAACACTTTTTGGACCGAAATTGAAATTTCTGGAACCTTTGGTGATATTCATACAGCTTTCCACCGTCCAGTTCTGGATGTAAGCCTCTTCCATGCTTCTGCATTTTTGTCTGTATCTGGCTTGTTGTGCCCAGTTTCTATCCTCCATGTTTCTGATATTTTCCACCCATCTGCATTGTGGCTACCTAGTTTTTTCTTGGTTTCCATTGAAATATCCGTACTGTCCATCTTACTGGGTAAATGGTTTGCCCACCTATATTTAAGACCAGTTATCTCTTCCATTACGCCCTTCACTCCATGCTAAACTGCAATTTTTACTTTTCTAACTGCAGTTCTAAATAGATCTCTGAGTTGCAGCTATATCACTCCATTAAATATCTTAACCATGAAATTCTACATTCTATAATTCTTTTTCGTTTGATTCTACTTTCTTTTCAATCCATTTTCTTCCCTTTCTACTGAATATTCCTGCTATCATCTTGTCCCATGTTTGCTTCCCTTATTTGTCTCATTCCTAATAAATATCCCCACCATTTCAGCTGTCTTTATTCTATGTATTCTAATACCAGTTGTATTTATAATTCTTTTCTTATCTTAACGTTCCTTATTTTTAATGAAATTAACTGTCTCGACTCTTACTTTATGGAATCTACTCATATTACTGTTTTAAATGAAAATTACTAAATACTTTCACAATATATCGAAAAAAATTAGAATTTTTAACATTTTTTTTTCAATATATTGAATTATCTAGAAACTGTAAGTTTAATTTAAAACCGTTCCTTATTTTTATCTCTGTTTGTGATTCCAAGTACTCTTCAAGGAATGCCAGGTTTTGAATAGATTGAAGTTTATGCAAGAAAGATCTTATAGATTCAAAGTGTTTGATTGGCCAATCTAGATACTTCAATCTCTGTTGCTTATATCTTATGTTGTTATCTTTTGTTTAATATCCAAAATTCACATCCAAATGTCAAGATTGGTCTGTATATTGCTTTAAAAACGTTTTTTTTTTATTAATAAAGGCATTCTTCATCTTCTTCTTCCGTAGTGTGTTAAATCCATTTTTGGATACACGCCTCTCCTAATTCCGTTCTCCACTTTTGGCGATTCGTGGCCTCACACATCCAGTGAAAGCCAGCTGATAATTTTATATCATCGAGCCATCACATTGGCAGCTTCCCTCACCTTCTTTTAAAATTGTGGGGTCTCCAAGTGAGTATTCTCCTGTGCCACTGATTTGATTTATCCCTCGCAATATGTCCCATAAAACTCCATTTCAATCTTTACTTTAGACATTATTTATGGTATAATAGAGTTTCATTGTTATCTTTCTTCTTTGGTTTATTTCAGTTTCTTGTAATCGTAACTAATTATCATATGTTTTCACTTGTTTTGATTATATATCACAGATAATTTTCTCTTTTTTTTTATATGTTCTCATTATTATTTCTCCTAGAACGTACTTTTCTACATTCTTCTGTAGCATCACATTTCAAACGTTTCATTGTCTTTAATGTTCGTAACTTTAAGTGTCCATGCTTGCATACCGTGCAATCTCTTCTTCTTTTTCTTCTAGCTGTTTTCTATCCTTTGGATATAGGCCTCTCTCATATTTTTCTAGTGTTCCCTGTTTTGTGCCACTTGGTACCTGTTAAGTCCAGCTGTTCTTTTGATGCCATCATACCATCTTTATTGTGGTCTGCCGGTGTTTCTTTTCTCCCCCCAAGGTTTCCATCTTGTTGTCTTTCCGCTCCAATTGGTTGTATTTCTGGCAACATGTCCGGCCCAGTTCCATTTACGTCTACCTATGCGTCTCGTAATATCTTCGACCTTTGTTCTATTTGTTATCCACTCATTGGTTTTATGATCTTTAAGCGATATTCCTAGCATTTTTCATTCTATTGATCTTTGGTGTATCTTTAATTTAGGATTTTCTTTGTTAGAACCCATGTTTCACATCTGTAGGTTGTTACTGGGAGAATGCATTCCATGTAAACCTTGGTTTTTAGTTTGAAGGGTAATTTCAAGTTCTTGATTAGTTTTCCCAATGTTTTTTCTTGACCTAAGTAGATATAAGAGTTCACTTCTTGTACTTGTTGTCCTAGCACATTTATACTCTCTATGTTTGTCCGTTGGTTTGTCATGAATTTGGTTTTAGAGATGTTCATTTCTAGGCGTACTTTTCTTGCTTCTTGTAGTTCTATAAACATTTGTTCTAATTCTTCGCTGTTTGGGGCAAAAATGGCAATGTCATCAGCAAAAATCTTAGGTTTTTCTCCCGATATATTAATTCCTCTGACTTCCATTGTAGGCTTTTGAAAACATCATCTAGCTCCAGTGTAAACAATTTAGATGATACAATGTCTCCTTGTCCAACGCCTCTCTCAATCAGGTTTTTGTCAGTGTCTGCATGTAGCCTTACTTTCATTTTTGAGCGATCATTTAGTGTCTGTATAATGTTGATATATTGCTGGTCTATTCTTGCATTTTTCATTGCAAAAAAATTCAACTGTGTCGAAGACCTTTCTAAAGTCTATGTAGGCGACCCATATGGGGATGTTATGTTCCGTTGCTTTTTCGTTCAGTATCCCTACAGTGTGGAGATGTTCATGCCTTTTCTGAAGCCCGCCTGTTCATAGGGTTGGTGTGTGTCGAATTTGTATTCAAGGCGATTTGTTATTATTCTCATAAATAACTTGTAGATCTATGATAGCGGGCTGATTGGTCTATAGTTTTCTAGGTTGCTTGGATCGCCTTTTTATATAACTATCGCAGCATTCCAATCCTGTGGTATTTTTTCCTCAGTTAGGCTTGCATTAAATAGTGGTTTAAGCTCCCTTACCAGTAGGTTTCCACCTTCCTTCAGCATTTCCTGTATGATGTCATCGTCACCTGCTGCCTTTCCGTTTTTTAGTTGGTTTAAAGCTTTCCGAAGTTCTTCTTCCTCAATCTTTGATAGATCTTCGGAGCCAACATTACATATCCTGTTTTTCTGATCGTTGTTTGCTCTTCTAGCATCCTCATTGTTTATTTTGGACTCGTACAATCCTCTTACATCTCTTCAATCCTCTGTAATGTTACCCTGTCCGTCCCTCAGCTTGATCATCTCTTTTTTATGTGCGTTTTCTTTTTTAAAGATGTTTGAACCTCTATTTTGCTGTATCAACTCTTTTATTCGATTCTCTAGTGTGGAGAAAATATATTAATATATCATCGACTTAAAAACCTTTTCAGTTTTACAAACGTTCTTCTTGCTGTTTCTATTCTTCCTTTGTTTCCTCATTTGTTTCTCTAATCCATGCTCTTAAGTATTTGTGTGATGTTACTCTTTCAATTTGTGTATTGGTGATCGTTTCTTTGTCTGTCTTTGTTACAGACACAGAAAGAGAAGTAATCTTCATGTTAAACTAACTTTTGGTCAATTTACTTCACCCTGATTATGACAGTAATTTCAATAAGTACTTCCAGGTATGTTCCCAATTTATATTTCGATAAAAATATGACTTTTATAAAAAAATTATGGTGCGTCGGTTCGTTTTTTGAAAAATACATAAATTTGTTGTTTTAAAAGAGAATCAGTTGCTCTAAATTTACAATTTTTAAATTATGACTGAAAACTCCACAGTACTCGATCTATAAAAACTGTCTACTTGTATCTGTCTTTACAGAGAACTGATTAAGTCCATATTTAATCACTTCCTTCTTGTTTTTTTCAATAGTATTACCCAACTCTTTGTGCTTTTCATGCCATTTGACTAATCCGAGCTTATTCCTCTTTTTTATCATTAAGTGGAAGTGTTTTTAGCAGCTGCATATTCTTCTATTCCACTTCTTTATAATCGATCTTTATCTGATGTTTTGGAATCCGTTATTTCTTCTGCTAAGTCTTTTTCAGTTGGCAAATTTCTTTTATAGAATCCCGATAACTTTATTCGTTTCATAAATTTTCAGAAAATTTGGAGTTTCGTCATAAAAATATCAATGTGTACAATACCAATTCTTTTTAAATTGATCTCACAGTGTTTAAAAATATGGACACAATACCTATTCCTTTTAAGTTGATCGGACAGTGTAACAATGACTTTATAATTTCCAATTTTAAAGTTGTTGACCTCTTTTTTGACAATTTTGGAGTTTGTTCACAATTACAATAAACTGAAATTAGCTACGTTGTCAGTTTAAAACAAATTTACGTAAAAATGAACCGGACAAGGTTATTTGAAATAACATCACATATTTTTATTATATTTATCTTTATTTAGTAATAATTCGGTTGGGTTTTAGTTATTTTTAAATTCTGAAATATAATTCAATATAAAAGTATACAGTAAACAATCTTAAATTCTGAAACACTTTGAATAATTTTTAGGAGTGCTTCAATACTTTGTTAGGATCGTTAGATAATGTGCAATCCTTTTATATTTTAGAAAATGAAGATATTAAAACTAACCTATTGATATTTGATGTTCTGTGAATATATTTCTAAGGATATTATCCACAAATGATGCCATATTATAATAAAAAAAAAGAATGTCTTCATAGTTATTTAGAATCTCACATCATAAAAGCAATGTTTTTATGTCCTCCAATTTCAATATCGTATTTATATGTTCAAGTGTGTGTATGTGTGTGTGTATATATATTGAAAAGCAAGCCAATTATTACTCGTAGAAGAATCGGATGTTCATTGTAGGTATAGGTTGATAATAATGTGTTTTTTTTCTCTCTTTCGAATAGTATATCTAGTGAAAGAAACATATTTTCACTAATACTCAAAGTATGAATATTGTATATTAATATCGAACAATACGTTTTGATCAAATGAAGATTTCAATTACCATATAAAAGAGGATTTTGCATTTTGTATGGGAGTTTATTTTAGCATCATTTAAAGGATATATGCTTAAAAAATGTTGGATTTCACTTGAGGGGAAGAAAACTATTAAAAATTCCCCAAAAATTAATGTTTTGATAATATCTTAAAAGTATATGAGAAAAAGTCTCAAACAAAATAATATTTCCTATAAAATTGTCTGGAATCACATTTGACACATTATTAATAGAAAACCAGCAAATATTTAAAGGAACATGGATAAATTTAACTCTTTTTCAAGCAAATTTGATTAGTTTAAATGCAGTAACTTCTGTTTAGCTCGTAAAGCTTTATGAGGTTTTGAAACCTATTTGAGAAATTAAAATTAACTGGAACTGTAATTTTTTATTTTAACCCATTACTGCATGAATTTTTTGTTTTTTATGAATAAAATGCACTAGATGGAAATTACCGTAAAAATATTTAAAAAATTCTTTATTAACAATTTTTTTGTTTTTTTGTATTTTTTTATATGTCGTGTATGGCACAATATGCAGTAATGTTACAAAACATCAAAATAATGTAGATATAAACAAAGAAATCAATTAAAACTTATTCAGTATGGAAGTTGTGAAAGCAGTTTCTGTCTTTGTTTAAGCACATTTTTCACATGCTAATAAGACTTTCCACCACAGGAATTTTTGCACCTTTGCCAATTATTACATCATAATGAATGATGGCCATATTGATCTCATCGAACCTCTTGGTTGGGAAAATTTGATGTTGGGCCCCTTTTAACTCGTTTTGCAAGTTACCCATGACTCCACTGGGACGGTCTCTTTTCTATGTTAAGTCGGCTTTATTAAATTTTCACAAGCACTCTGCAACGGCCATTTTCAAATCTGCCAGAGGAAAATCTTTGAACTCTTCTTCTCCAAAGTATCCATGCATTGACAACCATCAAATCAATAATATGAAAAAATATTCTCAAGTACCATTTTTTTTATCTCAATTTGATCCTATAGTATCCCAGCATCAAATCGAAGAGATCTACTCACTCCTCCCATATATTTGTTGTAAATTGTTACAGCCTTTGGACACCGAACCATTATATGTTTATTATCCTTTTTTGAAAATCGTCGAACCTCAACTGTTGGTGTACTACCAGTATATGTAGACAAAATGTTGTCATACCATGAAACAATAGATATTTTTGTGCCATCAATAGTGGCGACTTTCTCCAGCATTATTTTTCAGTTCATTCTCTTTAGGCAAATTGCTGTTCGTCACTCTGTTTATTCTAACTGTTCCAAGCAATAACATACTGTTTTGTGCCAAGCAAATTTGTAGTGGGACACTGTTTAACCGGTTATCAAAAAATAGTTTGTGATTTATGTACGTTGGAATAGTGTGTGTTAGCCGAAGAACTGCGTTTGAATTCATTCCCAGATCAGGAAAACCATTGGGAAGAATATTAGTTTGATTTCCTGTGAAAATTTCATAATCGTATCAAATTCCGCTGACACCACTAAGAACAAACGCATTATATCCTCATTTGTGAGGTTTTTTGGGATTATATTGTTTTATGGATGAATGCGCTTTTAGCCAAATACTCTTATTTTAGAACTTTGAGTAGTTGCTCCCTTAGTTTACTGAGTACGGGTCGTATTTTGAAAAGTTTATCATAACCAGGATTGCCAGCTGCAACAGTGTCATCATTATTCACAAAATGCAATAACCTTTTTATTTCTTCCCATCTGTTGCATGACATAACATCTGAGATCAAGCGGGGTTCAGGTTCAGATTCCAATAACTTCTAGAATTATGTAATTGCACTATTGACATGTAAATACAGGTCTCAGCTCCTTTTCAGTAAGATCCAAAGGTTCTTGTGGTCTTGTTTGAGCTGAATATACTATACTTTGGTAAACTATATCCGTGATCATCTCCTTTGTTAGAAAAAATGCATAAGGAACGTCAGCGCTTTCCAATTCAGGTGGCACGTCAGGAGAACCAAGAAACTTTAGGTCCTCATCTGATGAGACTAAATTAATTCGCTTCCAAGTAGGATGAGTCTTGTATTCTTCTTCAGCTCACGCAACCGTTCGAGCAGAGGTAGATCGTCGTCACTATCGGAACTATCTTCTAAATCCATTTCTAAGATGATAATATCTGATTGATTTTCGTCTTCGTCGTCAAACTCTGGAGCTAATATGACTAGCAGTTTCCCATAGTTCTCACTACCATTCGGTACATCCATTGGCACACGTTGGATCCATTTTCTAAAATAAATGTAATGTCCGGAATGCATATTATGTCATATATGTTCACGAGAGTTTTGGCGAATGTGCATATTGTTCCTAATATGCCACAACAATATTTCTCGTCAAAAACAGCAAGAAAAAATTAAGAATTGTATGAGTTTACTTACCGCAATTCCTTCGAGAGACTAGTCTTTACGTGGATACTTTTTTGAATCAAAATCTGCGACAGCACCTCCGATGATCGTGGAACAAACTGATAACACCTGTTCAAACGGCGCACGGTTTGAAAAAAGAATTTTCTTGTTTGTAAACCTAATATCTCACGTTTGAGTGGACCGAATTGGATGAAATTTTGTTTACGTATAGTTCAAGTTATATGGAATAAGGGAAAATGATTGAAGAGGCCCAAAATAGTTTTCCAAGGCAACAAAATTCAAGGAATGCGACCAAAACAAATGAATACCTAAACTCATTTTTAAGATAGTACTAAATAAGTTATAATTTTATATAAAACATAAAAATTTAATGAAAAAATTAATTTTTCAGACAACAAAGCAAGTTATTTGCTGTGCTACATACTTACTTTTGTTTTTTGCCTTAGGCATGTTTAATACCAAGGGGCCGTTCAAGTATTACGTGAGCAGATTTCTTACCATTTTTTACCCCCCCCCCCGCCCCCCTTGTCATCAAAAGTAAGCAAAGCACTTACCCCCTCCCCCTATGCTTACGTAAACATTTTTAGTAATAAATGTTTTTTTATATTGTTATTTTTAAAATAGGAAAATTCATGAAAATATTAGGTTTAACTGATACACATAGAGTAAATGACAAAAAAATATAATCAGAAATAAAGAGCATAACTAACATAAAGAATATTTTCGGAACACATTAACAGTCTTCAGTCCATGAAACCTGAATCCATGATTCTAAGTTATCGATGACATTGGATTGCTGCTTAGTGTTGTGAGTCTGCTCACTTTCATCCGATTTTGGAATGTCTACGTCACTCTCATCGAGCCATTCAACATCTTGGTGCTCTAAATTTTGAATAATGCACATCAGTTCATTAGCACGACGAGCAGCGACTCTTACTTTTCCCTCTGTGGGCGTGTTTACTTTTTTATGGATCTTCTCGATGTGACGATTTAATGATTTGACGGAAGCATGATAAAGACCACACGTTTTGCATGTTCGGCTTGAGAGCCTCAATTTTACCGTCCTCCTTCATCCAAAACCAAGTCATCAACTGTTTGTTTTACTTTTGCAGGTGGTGGAAGAAACCTGTTGTCTAGTAATCTGAATAGGCCACTTCTTGGACGACAGCATTCCGTATTTTTACATTTTACAATTTGAAGCAAGTATTGGCTTTCACGCACATGTTCTGAGTACCATTTAATGTCTGGAAATTCAGGAACATCTTGTTCATCAGCCTCAACATATTTTGCAGTAACATTATAGCCATCAATTTCCATTGAACTCCATACTTCAGCTAATACATTTCCTGCAAATTCGAAATTATATCTTTCTAATTGTTCATCAATTGTAATGCCACGTTCATCCAAATGAGACCCAAAATGGTCATGAGGCAGTATTAAACCAGCCAGTTCCCGACTCAGAGGAGCCATTCTTCGCTCTACTCTGTTATACGCACTCCTTCCAGGAGCATTGGTAGCTATAAACAATGCATCGAGATCATGTCGTTTAAAATGTTGTATAGCAAACCCTATGACTTTTTGATAACGCGGATTTTCATCTGGCCCTCCATCAACCGTCATAATTACTACTGGTTTTACTAGTCCATGGTCAGTTTTTGCTAATGGTCGAAACTCTTCAAGTTCGAGAAGCGTCTCGAAATCCTGAGCATGAGTATTAGCAGTAGATGAACTATGCTTTCCACTTCGAATAGCGATGAATGTTGGCCCAGAATATCCGACGGCTTGCGGTTGTCCTAGCATATTGGAAGTAACTTTGATACCAGCATAAACAGATGGTATTAATTTATGACGCTCAGCGATTACCCAATCGTGGTCAGGTAATTTGATTCTATATTCCATATGCATTAAAAGTGGTGCTTGCTTATTTGCCGCAATGACGCCAATAGGGACTCGAGCTTTGTCATCTTGAGATAAGAAAAATACTTGATCTGGTCCAAGTATGGATGCTATGTTCTCTAAATAATGGATTGATGTTTCAGCGAACTTGCTATCTAAGTGGCTCTTGTGGTGATCAGTTTGAGCACGAATGAGCCTAACAGGGACTGTCGATACATGTCTTCGTCCCTCTGTAGAATTCGATTTTCTGGGAATCAAACGAAGATATGTCGCACTGCGAGTAATGTCAAATCCTAGTTTACGCAGTTCTTGTGTGAGTTCGTCAAGAGTTTTTACGCTGCGAATAGATTCCGTTCGTCTCCTGTCATCACATGCACTCCCAAATAAAGCTATATCCGCAATTGTTTTCAATAGTAATGGTTGATCGCTTTCAAGTTTAGGATGTCCTACTGAATCCCTCAGATATAGTCTTCTTTTTATTTCAGGATTTTCCTGACAAATATCTTCTAACTTTCTTTTCATACCATCCCTGTGTTTCTTCTGGGCAACTGCGTTTTGAATCTTCCTGTTTAAAGTATTTTTTGCTGTTTTTAGTTCCTCGCGCAACTTAATGATCTGTTTATCAACTTCAGCGCAATTTGGCATACTATCTCTGGCAGAATACAAAGCGTTCAGATTTTTTTCGAGTAGAGTAATCTTATTTTTCAAAGCTTCTTGAGAAGGTTTTGCTCTTTGTTTATCTGCATTATTATTATTTTCGCATTGCTCTTGTGATTCATTGCCGGTTTTAATTTTATCTTCTTTCTGTTTTTCAATGTTAGAAAATGGCTGTATAATTTGTGTTTTTTCTGCAGGTTTACTGGTAGAAGACGTTGCCTAAAAATGAAAAATTTCTAAGAGTTCTGCTGGATATTCTCTTATTAAGCTACATAAATTCATCGTATTTAATAAAACCAGCGTTTAAATATTATTGAAAGCTTTTCCCCACAGAAACCCTTCACATACAGATATTGAAAACACCGTGTATTTTGTGACCAATTGCCGGAGTCGATCTTAAGAAATAAAATATCAATCATTTACCTTTTTACTTTGAGATAGGCCATCATATTTTTTACTCATAAATCGTTTTAATTGTTACAGAACGTAAAGAGAAACTTTGTACTTATATTTACTCACCTTGGAAAAAAAATGAAGCAGATTGGATTTATTTTTAGTCGCCGCTTGCAATTCTTCTTCAATTCTCTTAGATACAATAATATCTAGTTCCTTATCTGACTTTGCTTGTAATTTATAATTTCGCCAAACTTCGTTAACTAACTTTTGTACATTTTGCACTTTCGTCCCAGTATGAGATTTTTTAAAACTTTCGAACAGTTTTTGGTATAACTTGGATTTGTCTATATGATATGACATTCTAATAAGATATTTAAATTTAAATAATTAAAACGTTAAACTTTGGCTAATTGCATCAACATAAACACAAATGATAACTTTCAATGCTTACAATACGTTTAGAATCCAAACAAAACAATACTGATAGATGCGCACTTGCAGCCGGCCGGCACGAGAGTGAATTATTAGACAAGTGAATAGCGCACGGTAATTTCCCTAATGCGCGGTAATTCCCCTAATCAGTTCTCAAAGCGAGTGCCTACGCATATGTATTATTTGCGGGAATCCCCGAAAAAACTTAAATAACTAACGATGACGTAATCATCATCTAGACCCCCCACCCCCCATGTCATCCAAAATAAGCAAAACAGAGACCCCCCACCCCCCCTTGGTGCTTACGTAATACTTGAACGGCCCCCAAACAGTTTATGAAATTTATAATGCTTTCTTTCAAAATAAAAAAGTCAGTAATTATATACGCGTCTTTTTACCAAGAAATGCACAATGTTCTATGTTTAAGTGAATTTTCCTGAAAAAAGGAGTTTCGCTGATAACTTTATTCGTTGGATTAAAATTCAGTAGGCTAAAATGTATAAGTAAGACAATTTTATAGGAAATTTTAATCTGTACAATTTTTGTTTGAGCCTTTTTTTCGTATTTTTGAGATATAGTCAAAAGTTATTTCTCGGATAAATTTTTATTATTTTCTAGCAACCAAATGAAATTAAAAAATTTTCGACTATAAATCTTTCAAGTGTACGCTTGTCTTGTTTTACATGAAAATTTGAATCTTCATTTTATCGGACTAAACATTTAAACTAAATAACTGCAATGAAAATGTGTGTATTTTATTTGAATTTTTGTTTAAATAAACCAACAAAAATTCGCCAAATTAATAAAAATAAAATCTTACAAAAAAGTTATTTAAAGAATTTTAACTAATTCATTGTCGCAGAAAATAAATTGGCTTTAACATTTTATTTTCAAATGTTATTAAAGTTTTTATTTATTGAATAAAATAAAATAAGCAAAAATTAAACAAAAACTAAAATAATTCCAAAAAACAAAGTTCAACAAAAAAATTCCAAGATGTTTGCAGTTTTTCTGAATTAGTAGCTCGTATTATTCTATCCTATAGGAATCTATCACTACCATAATACCATTTGTACGTACAAAAATAATCTGACAAAATATTAATACAAACTCATCAAAACCAGAATTGTATTTAACTGTACGAAAATAGTTCCTAGGAACTAGGCAACAACAAAATCTAATTGCTACAATTGAAATTTCTTATACTCGTTTCCTATTACCTTTTCAGGTGTCAGATGGAAGTCCACATCTTTCTTGTACCCATTTCTTCCACTGTCTTTTGCCATATTTCTTCTTGGTTTTCTTCTTAAATTGGTGTTTACTGTCTTCATTATTTTTCTCGTTAATCTATCTGACTACAATGTGTCCCGTACCAATTTTTTGTTTATTTGGTTCTTGTTTTGTTACTTTTCTAATATAGTCCTTCTTTATTCTGCCCACTTAGTTGTTCCTCCTATTCTTCTATCACGTTTATTTAATAATCTTTCATAACCAATCTATTCCTCCTTCCAGATTTTTGATAAAATCTGATGCCATTCTGTTGTCTCCGCTTGCTTTTTCTATGTTAATGTACTGTATGGTTTCTTCCACTCCTTGTTGTTCTGTCTCTATTATATATTTCTTTATAGATATTGTGTGGAATTTATCTACAACAGTCTCGTTACGTGTCTAATATTTGTTTCTCCCCTGTTTGTAGTTGACAAAATACCAATAGGGTTCTAAAATTTTAAAATTTAACACTGCAAATACATTTCAGCAAATTTCATTGCAGATATTTGAATGGTCAGTAATTTTTATACTATTTCTCTAGGATTAGGTTAAATATCTGACAAAGACATTGATATTATAAACGTTATTCGTTTAGTTTAGTTTTCTGACTGGTAGACATAAAGTTATGTAAAATATTTTATATAAATAATTATGAAATAGCAGACGGCTTGCTACTTCCACTTCAATTTATTGAATGCTAAAAATTTAACGGCGATCATAAAAATGGTGAGTGGGGGTACGGCTGAAAGGTATAAGTGTATCGGAAACGACCAATTTCTTTCGTGTTTATTACTGTAATTTGTTTTTGATTATCTATATTTTGATACTCTTACTTTTAGGTGGACAAATTCAGTCTGCATTACATATCGACCCTACTGTTTAGCTCTCTAGATATGTACAGTTCATTTTTTTTTCAGTGATTCATTGTTTTTTTGTGTGAAGTTGAACGGATGTGTTTTCGCGGATTTTAATCTTATGTTGTGCTCATCATAATATCAACGATACGTTCTCGATATTTATAGAAATCTACTGCTAAAAGTCTAATATTAAGTTAAATTTATCATCTATAACGTTAAATAATAGTTGAAACTGCTTTTTTTATTTATATACATGAACAAATTTAACTTATTTTCAGTTTCTTACAAGTTTCAACAATAATTGTGAAGATATTTTGCACTGAAAGTGGAGAAATCAGTACTAAACAGTTTATATATCATTGAAATAGTGCTTTTTTTTATGTTAATCTGTTTTTTTCTTCTATAAAATAGTATTATTTTTATTATATTAAACATAGTAAAGTCTTTAAATCAGTGTCACCTCCAATAACTCCAATATATCTAAATGCACATTAATTTACATCATTACGTCGAATGTAGTTAAAGAAAACTAATTAGCAGCCTTTTTTCATATAGAACTGTCAAAAAATTGTCACTCATTATTCCTTTTGCAAGGTTCTCTTTCTCTTAGTGTACAATCATAATTTTTTCAATATCTCCAAGTTCTTACACATTTCAACAACAATTTTTGGCATTAAAAGAGGAGAAATGTGGTGGACTCAAGTCTTAATCGCATTACAAAACAGTTTTTACCGTTAAAATAGTTGTTTCCATTTGATTTTGTGCAACCTTTTTATAACATATACATTTATCTCCCATAAACAATAATAAATTTGAGTATTCTTATCTCTTTACATGCACTATTAGAATAATCTTAAAATAAGTACAGACTCTGAATAAACATTAATAAAAGCCAATAACTATAAAACCAACAAGTCATTATAAAATTCTCAGGCCGTATCTATTTTCATCTTAATTTTACTTACTTACGTAATAGTACCCCACAGTTTTAAAATTGCAAATCACAGTTTATTTATTGGTCTATTATTCTTAATTAGTACTATCTAATCAAATAAATTTGTTAATGGCACAGAATTCTTGAACTAGTCCACCTATTTCTATTATAAAAATTGGAATGGTAATGTCATTACAATACATTTTTGTAAAAACTATCATAAGGCTTCGGAATCACATCTTTGTCTACAAGTTCTTTAATATCTTTTTTTTTGCTTCACACAAACTAATTTTTTCTGTGTATACACTACTCAAACTCAAATTTATTGTATCACCAGGTGTTGATTCTACTGTGCGTCTAGTCTTTCTCTTATGCGCCCAGCATTTTTTAAATTCAGTCTCTACAAATGACGTTTTATAGAAAAAGGCCATTGGACTCTCTTTTTCTACTTTGAAGACTTTTATATCATACCACTTAACTTGCTTGTTACTTTCATCGATATTGAAATTTGTACCCCAAGCTTCTTGCAACACTTTCAATATTATTTGGCAGACCTGATCAATGTTATATATTGCTGTGTTGTGTAAATAGAGCCTGATTTTATGTGCCTTTTCACATGCTTCTCTATAACACTATATACATACATTGTCCCCTTCGTTTTGCGAATGCTTCTAATTAAAAACTTGTGAGTGATGGACTTCACTCTCATATTGAACACAGTAACAGTTGTCTGAGTAAAATATTAGATCTTTGTCTCCAGTGGGATGATTATTGAGCAGCTAAAACACAGCAGTAAAATTAAAACAATTTATTCTAGTCTTATAAAAGAACAGAGACACTTGCCCTTTAGGAATTGGCATTACTGCCTGGAGATCACAAATGACTACTATAGCATCGGATTCTTTCTTGTCCCTTTCTTTCTCAATTCGCTCTAGGTCTTTCTCGTTCGTAGGCTTGCTGCAATGTCAATTTTTTTCATCATCCGCATTTTTGTAGCTCTCACAGAAATCGCAAAAGTCTTTTTGAGGGCTAAAAAAGCCAATGTTGAATTGATAGTTGAATATGCGTTGAAATGTTGATTCGGAAGTAAATGGCAAGTCATTAGCTTGGAGTAAGCTTTTATAGTCCCGGTAAATATCAGCTAATGATCTTTCTTTAACTACAGGATCTATCGTAGGATGATTTTTAGGTTTTCTTCTGTACTCTCCCTCAATAATCCCAGCTTCCATCTTTTTGGTTAACGCTGTTTTAATTACTTGATCACCTAAATCGAGCGTGGCCTTAAAAAAGGTCTTGGGCCTGTTCTATACCGATTAGTGCTGCAATCTTATTTGGGATGTCGATTGCCAGCTGTCTCGCCATCTTTTAAAGGGCCTTCCTGGTGGTCTGGTGCTATATGGTTTTAGATCTCTTGCTATTCGGGCTATCCTATCTGCGCTCATTCGTGTAACATGCTGGTTCCACTCTCGTCTTCTATGTCTTCTCCATCGTACAACATCTTGTACCTTGCATAGTTCTCTTATCTGATTGTTTGGGGTTCTATCATTCAATATTTTGCCAACGATTTATCTTTTATTTCTGTTGTTCTCACTATTCTTTTTGTTTTTTCTGTGTCGGCTCTTGTTTCTATTGCATATGCCAATATTGGTCTAACACATGCTTTATATATACGAACTTTCCCAACCAATATCATGTCTTTGTTTTTCCAAATAACATCCCTCAGACAACCTGATATGTAAAATGCCTTATTTGCTTGTTTTTGTACACTTTGTTTTAGCTCTCCATAGCTGGATATTTCTATACCCAGGTATTCGAACCTTGTAACCTGCTTTATTATTTCATCGTCAATTACAATTTTGCATCATCTGGGTTCTCTTGCCGTTACCATAGTTTTGGTCTTAGTGATTGATATTAGCATGTTATATTTTTCCGCCGATGTTCTGAAGACATTTACCATACGTTGTAGGTTGTCCTCGTTGACTGATATCAGAACTACATCGTCTGCAAACATGATTGCTCGAGTTATTTAGATCCCAGAAAGTTTTCGTGCTTGAGTATGGGTACTTGGGCTTTATTTCATGGGTATGTCGTACAATGTACTCCCCTGTCGTTGAAAATCGCCGAGTTTCTAAAATTCTTCAAACCATTTTTGACGAGTTGTTAAGTTGAACTTGGTACTACATGTTCAAACAACACTTTTCTCCACAAGGTGGTCGAATTTTGCGAGTAGGGTTTTCTTTTTATATTTTACCCCTCGACTTGTAAGACTTGTCTAAATTTTTGAGGGCTTTGGCTATATTGACCTTCCATGTCTCCGGTTGCCTTAATTTCTTTTTACACTGTTTTGGTTCTTCGTGTGCTAGAGTCTCATCACTTTTATTAATATTTCGACCCAGATTGTAATCCTGTTGCTAGAGCTACTACTCGAACTGCTAGATGAAGATGGAGGGGAGCGAGTTCGTGGCATTTGTGAAATAGGCGAGTTAAGCAAGGGAGAGAAAATTATTTTCCTTTGGGAATAGGGTTTTCATAGTGCGGATCTAGATCGGAATGGTCGAAATCACTTTCATCGCCGCTAAGAACTGGCGAGGCAGCATACTGACGTCGTCCCTCAGCGTATGTAGGCTGCTCATTAAGATTCAACGAAGATTCTAAAATGCTCGGTGATGGAACTAACTCGTTTATATTATTGAGCGTTTCTATACCAGGAAATAGAATAGGTCTTGAATCATCCGTTGCTGCTGGTTGCTCAGGATCCTCTTTTTCTTCGTTAATCACTTGCACCTGTCATTATCCTAAAAATAAATAATGTACAAATTCAATTATGAATCAAGTAAAGTCAACCTACTAAAAAAAACCTCAGTTATATAACAAATAAAAAATAATAATTGAACCCGTCATAAACAACCTACTTTCTCTATAAAAAGTACATATTTCACTGAACAGGTACAAATAAACAAAGTTATAGTTAGATTCAACAAAACTGCTCTAAATCGAAATTAATCTTTACTTTCATGTAAATCTGAAGAACTCGAAATATAAAAAAAATATTGCAACATAAAATCATCAAAAACCCCAATAAATCAAAATTAATTATCACTTCTTAAAATGAATTTTCAGCAAAACTCAATCAACTCAAAATAAATAAGGAAACATACTCAATAAATTTCGTGTAAACTCCTGCAACTCAAAATCTGCCACTATTCAAACGTGCCAACCAAAACACAACTAAAAATGGCGGACTAGTGCTTGCGCCTTTCGGGGCAAAGTCATTTAAGTAAAGCAGCATTTAGCGCCATCTTTTAATAGCGGTTGAAGGTATAGTTACGCGAGTTATATTGATGTATAGGTATTCGATAAAGCCACTAACTCGAAACTCGTACTTTTTGAGTTAGTGTTTTTTTTATCTAAATGCATATTAATGTACATCACAGTGTCAAATATGGTTAAAGAAAACATTTAATTAGCAGCCTGTCATTTGTCTAACCCATTTTCATATAGAACTGTCATAATATTGTCACCTATTTGCCCAATCGTGTACCTTAGCAAGGTTCTCTTTCTCTTAGTGTAGAATCATAACAATTTTATACCACTTCAATTTTTTTTTTCGTTATTTGAGTTTAGTGCTAGCAAGGGCCCTTTTTCCGTACAGCTATTATTAAACTCAAATAACAATAAAAAAATTTTAATGATAGATAATTGTTATGATTCTACACTAAGAAAGAGAGAACTTATACTGTGACATTTATTTGTTTATTTTTATATAACATTAATGATGGACTTTTAACAGTAGATCATTTTTTACTGTGTTTTATCAGAATTATATTTTTATTTTTGAAAATTTTTTCGAAAGAGTTGTTATTTTGAAATTGTATACTAATTTTGTAAACATTTCCTTTTTTTTCTGTTTGGAAAATACATCCCATCGATTTAAGCCAACTTTTCTCTAGTCGCTGTATATATCCCATACACGTACAAATCATCCCATCTATTCGATCTTTTACCAAGAAAATGTGTAAAGAAAACGGAAAATTAACCATAATTAAAAAAATACACACGTTATAATTGTACTGGAAATTTCAGAAGACACTGCCAGAAAAATATACTTAAATTCTGATTTTTTTTGTTAACTTCAACATAAAATCATAATTTTGAGAGTTTCCGTTAATTTATTACTGAAATGTATGTAAGAAATTTTAGTAAATCCCCGGTATGTCAGTGTGATATGTCACCTTCAATTGAAAGTTGACAAGATCAATTCTTGTTTTTGAAATTCAATCAATTGATTACATAGTTCATTATTTCCGTTTTCTTAACACATAAACACTCTAATTGGTTGTGTTTCATTTTTTTAGGTAACATGTTTCACATCGCGATCGAAAAACAAGGTTTTTCTTCAAATATCTTTCGTAATTTGAAAAAAAGTTGCGAGATGCACAAATGTAAACGTTACATCTACAATTATTGTTACTTTTAGTGTTTAACTGTTTTGTTTGAACTAACAGTTTCCTTTCAGGTGATATGATTGGTGATTGTGTATGTGAAAAATATAAAATAAAGAGAAATAATTAAGGCAAACTGTGTTTAATTTATTTTCAAACCTAATTTTTTAATGTTTAAAGCTTTCACTTAATGCAAAAACTAATTGGATTCAATAATTATAAGTGGATGAATTTTAATAAACGTATATTACTTTATAGATTGACGTACATAATACTGACTATTAATTACGATCTTCACATGTTTAACATACAGCAATTCAGATCGTTATATATAAAATATTCTATTGTCTATAATTTCAACACTTCTGCTTCACTTCTGGTCCACCAGTACCGATGTGCCAGTTGGTTTATTCACAGATTATTTTAGATTAGATTTTAACGGGGTTACAGTGCACTAAAACCAAAGGTTTATTGTGCCCCCCCCCTATCAGAGCTGTTCTCGCTACTACTACAGCTCGCCTTCCAGTTCCAAGGTTCTAATGAACTCTAGTATTTGGGACGGCTTCAACGAGGTTATATCTTCACTCTTACAAGTTTCTTGTCCGAAGCATTTCTTGCAAGTATATTGGCCTCTTAATTTCCCATGATTTCCGAGTGGCCAGGAACCCAGACTAAAGAGACCCTGTTATTCTTGCCTAATTCATCAAGTTTTCTTCGGCACTCCTATGCTAACTTTGAGTCAATGACATGGGAGCTCAATGCTTTGATAGCTGCTTGACTATCAAAATGGATCGATATGTCACATTTCTGGTAGTTTCTTTCTAGGTTCATTTCCACGCATCTTTCGATCGCAAGTATTTCTGTCGGAAAGTCTCGGGAAGGAGCCTAACGAGCCAGGCCCAAATACTCCAGCGCCTGCTCCAATGGTGGTTTTCGAACCATCCGTATACCATCTAATGGTGTTTTCTTTGAGAGTTTGGGTGGTGTATTCCCTTTCCCAGTCTCTCCTCGCATTTAGCATCTTGGTGAAATTCTTTTCGATGCTTTCCTGATCATTTCGTTACTGGGAAGATTCGCTAATGAGATGTATCTTGTCAGAGAGGACCAAGCTCCCTTATTTTTAATACTCTCATTGCCTGAACCTTCCTTAGATATTCTAATAATTGCCTCTTGGAGAAATCTTTCTATCACCACATGTAGAGGTGTGAGATCTGTAATGATCTCAAGTGCCCTAGTTGGGCATGTTCTCATAGCTCCAGTGATGCACACACAAGCAAGCCTTTGAACTTTGTCGAGGGTCTTCCTCGTGCTGTACTGACTTGCTTTTGTGTGCCAAACTATTGCCCCATACTATGGAGGGTAGAACTAAGGAGGACCGTATAGGGGACAAGTTGAAAAAGTGTTCAGGTGTAAGCAGCAAATTACAGTTCAATAACCGACCACAATAACGCTAGCGTAGCGAGTGGAAAGGACATGAAATTAGCAGTTGTAAATGGAGTGAAGAGCGCTGTGTTGGAAAATTTAATGCCTCTGATGATTAGTGTAGTTGAGCATATTGCAGTTTATAAAACCTATAAAACTGCTGAACTAACGTGGATAGTGATTCGATTTTTATAAACTTTAGTAGATACATTTTTTATTATTATCACGAATTTGTTGTAAAAGAAGAAAAAAATAGAAACAATGGGAAAGCTTTGTTCAGTGAAAAATTGTCCAAGTGGGCGAAAATTAAAAAATAAAGCAACTGATGCGTCTCAACCTCTGTCTTTTTTTCGACCAACAGTACCTATAACATTATTCAAAACTGTCAAATATCAACTGATAAAAGTGTCGTATTATTTTTTCAATTGCTAGTTTGTAACTTATATAATACCGAGATGAATCTACCTATCAATATTTTTTCTATATTAACTTTTAGTAATCGGCAAAATTGAATAAATGGAATATGGCTTTGGGCACTACAATGAAAACAACTGATTATATTCTATTTAAATCTATTTAAAAATACGCGGTAAGAAAGCGGAAGTCTTTCTTTCCTTTTTAATTTAGTATCCTACTCTAATAATTTATGGCGCTGTTTTTAAAATCTTTCCACTTGCTACTATGGCGCCACCTTAATTTGCTCCCTGTCAGCGAACACTTTTTCATACACTGAGTTGGTCCTCCTTAGTTCTACCCTCCATACCCCATACGTAATTGCTGGTCTCACAATCATGGCGTACATCCATCGCAGTATTTTTGGGTTACAGCCCCACCTCTTACCAGCTAGATTTCTACACGCCATCAAAGCTCTTATTGCTTTACTAGCAGTTATTTCCACAGAAGCTTACTGCCTAGGGTTATCCGTAGATATTTAACCTCTGATTTCCATTCTATGATTTCTCCGTTTAAGGATATGGGTTTCATGGCTGGAAGTGTTCTTTTCCGGGTAAATGGAATTACTATGGTCTTGCTTGGGTTAATGTTTAGCCCCACTGACAAGCACCATTGCTCAATGATTCTGAGGCCCTTTTGTAATATATCACACAAGGTGCTCTCGAACTTGCCTCTGACTATTAAAACAATATCATCGGCGTAGCCCATACATTCGAAGCGAAGCTCCGTTAGCCTGTAGAGCAACTCGTCTACTACGAGGCTCCATAGAAGGGGAGATATCACTCCCCATTGAGGTATCCTCCGAGTGGCTTTAACTGAGGTGGTTTGATTTCCTACCTGTGTCTCAGCTATCCTCGATGTCAACAACTCATACATCCATTTTACAATGGTTTCATTCACTCCTCGCCTTTTTAGTGCTTCTTTGACAGACACATGAGTTGTGTTGTCTAAGGCCCGTGATATATCCAGGAATGCGCACATTGAGATTTCTTTATTGTTCAGAGTTCTCTGGATGATTTCGATCAGCTGATACAGAGCCGTCTCAGTTGATCGACCCGCTCTGTAGGTATGCTGACATTTATGAAGTGGTATATTCTCCAGATTCTCTGTTCTTATGTAGTTATCCACTACTTTCTCCATCGATTTGAGTAGAAACGATGTTAGACATATGGGTCTAAAAGAACGGGGATCAGTCCCATCTTTTTTCTCTATTTTTGGTATGAAGGTTACCCTTGCCGTTCTCCATTTTCTAGGTATTAGACCCACTGCTAGACTGCTTCTTGTAATCTTCAGCAGGTGAGGAAGAATCTCCTCTATCCCTTGCTGTAGGAGTGCTGGAAATAATCCATCCGCTCCTGGTGATTTATATGGTTGAAAGGTACTTATTGCCCATTCCAACCGTTGTATGGTAAATATTTTCTTAGCAATGTCCCAATCTTCCTTGCGGGATTTTTTGGTGTAGTTCATTGCTATTTCGGTGCTTGCTGCTGGGAAGTGGGTTCTAAGAAGAAGAATCGATCGTTCCTCTTCACCTTCCGTGTATGATCCGTCTGGCTTTTTCAGCGACATTGTGGGATTAGTTCCCCTATTTGCCATGACCTTTTGTAGTCTGGCCGCTGTGTGAGTGGAAATGATTTTTTCTCAAAAGTCTTGAAAATTAAGCCTTTTGGCCTTCCTAGTCTCTTTATTGTACTAAATAAGCTTCTCATTATACCCCTGCCAAATACCGTCACATTTGGCTCTATTAAAGAGCCGACGGACCTCTTTTCTGAGGTTTGACAGGTTCTCATTCCACCAAGGAGCATCCTTTTCTGAACGAGCTTTTGAGAGTGGGCATGAAAAGATTCCATTATTGCCTCACTGATCTGTTTCACTCTTTATTCCAGGTGATTTACCCCATTCACTTCGACGTGTTCCAAATTGTCCTTCAGATTGGTCTTGTAAAGAGACCAATCAGTATTTCTAGGATTTCGGATTGTAGGAATCGAGGTGGTATTTCCCTCTATCCTAAATTCGATGATCCTATGGTCGGAAAGTGAGGGCTCGCTCATCACCCTCCAATCTTTTACATTTTTCCTAGCAGCAACATTAACAATTGTTACGTCCAGGACCTCTTCTCTTGCTCTCGTGACAAAAGTTGGGGTTGTCCCCACGTTTAAGGTCTCAAGGTTATTTGCTAAGAGATATTCTAATAAACACTCACCTTTTGCGTTGTTATTGGTGCTTACCCACACGGTATTGTGTGCGTTGGCATCACAACCAATTATAATTGGCAGCCGTCTGCTATTGCAGTGTCTCACTAGCTCTTGTACCTCTTCTGGCGGTGTCATCGGCCCGTCTCCAGCGAAGTAGGCAGAGGCAATGACGATGTCTCGGTCGATACCCCCAATGTTGAGGTGAACCATGATTGGAACAAGGTCCCGTGACAAGTATTCTAAAACACAAATATATTTTATGTTATTTCTTATGATTACACGGGCACGCGGAGATACTTGCCTTTGATCATAAATCAATTTAGAATCCTCACATGCCAAACCTTTGATTTGGCCTTCTTTGTTGATCCATGGTTCTTGGATCAGTACAATATCCAGTTGTAGTCTAGCGAACAACCTTGCAATCACGGCTGAAGCTCCCTTTGCGTGATGCAGGTTAATCTGAGCTACATTGATGAACGTGAAGGTGAATTATTATGAATGAGAGAGGCCGAGTTACTCAGCCTCTATTCATCCCCCTCCTTTCTCTCTCCCTTACCCTCCTCGACCACCATGGCAGTATCTCCCTCGGTAATCGAGCAGGTTTCTTGATCTCGAGTCAGACCTCGACCCCCTGGCTGCTCTGCTCAGCTTCCCGGGATGCAGAGGCAGTCTCCGCATTCCCAGTAATCCCAGCAGATCCGGAGGAGAACTCGGGCTGACCCAAGGTCAAGCTTTCGCCTTGTTCCCCCTTTCCAGAGGTTCCGGATGTGGAGGCTATCTCCATGTCCTTTGGATCCTCCGCGGGATTCTTCTTTTTTCCCAGCCCCGAGACAGGGATACGCCCAAAACGGAAGTTTAGCGCGTAACCTCCTGCCTTCTGAGCCTCCCAAGATTGGTGAACGATCCCGATCGTGAGGATAGGATCTTCCAAGCCCCAGTAGTGAGGTTAGAGTTCTGAACCTCGACAAGTTGGAGGATCTTCTCCAGTTTCATGTCTTGGCTTCTTGGGAAGAGCACCGTTATGGTGACCGGCTTTGGGATGTCGTCTCCACTTCGAGCCACCAATTCGGGTCCTTCCCAAGAGTTTAATTTCGACGCTGACCTCATGAGGCAGTCTGCCGATTCTTGCGACCCACAGTCCACCAGTATAATTCCACAATGGAAATGGATACCTGAGAAGTGGATTCCCTTATCTTTGCTCCCCAGATTGGTGATCGATCCCGATCGTGAGGATAGGATCTTCCAAGCCCCAGTAGTGAGGTTAGAGTTCTGAACCTCGACAAGTTGGAGGATCTTCTCCAGTTTCGTGTCTTGGCTTCTTGGGAAGAGCACCGTTATGGTGACCTGCTTTGGGATGTCGTCTCCACTTCGAGCCACCAATTCGGGTCCTTCCCAAGAGTTTAATTTCGGCGCTGACCTCATAAGCCAGTCTGCCGATTCTTGTGACCCACAGTCCACCACGAGAGTGTCTTCCAGTGTGGAGAGCTGCTCCGCCTTCAGGATGACCCCAAGATAATCCTTGGGCATTATTCCCACCGTAAAAGCCTTCTCTGTTTTGACAGCTTTATCTTCCCCATTGGTGATTCATTCGGGGGGGGGGCACCGAATTACCTGCTTCCTGGCCTCTTCAGGGGATATTCCTGATTGAGGAGTCGCAGGTATTTCCGAACCCCTGCTTCACTGAGGCCTTTTCTCAGTGGGTCGTCTATGCCGCCCGTTTCTCCCGGTTTTGGGAGGTCGAACGGCATGCGACCTTTGTGTCGTTTGGCCTTTTTTCCTTCTGCGAGGTGCCCGGATGAAGAGTCTAGTCTAAGACACGAACATTGCTGTATTCTTTGGTATAATATCAATACTTTGTTGTATCGATACACATTCTATAGACAGGTATCGATATACTGTGTATCAATACTTTCGAGAGTATCGAACATCTCAAATCCAGACAGCCAGACACTACGATTCATTGAACGATACAACGGTTATATAAGTCAGCTGTGATATAAGTCGTTTAAACTTATCGTCAAAACTTCGTACGACGTTCAGTTTCGCGACGATCGCCAAAAACTACGATGCATCTCAATAAATTCTCCCAAAAATTTACGAGAGCATTTACGAAGATCAGACATCGAGACATGTTGCTTTTATTTTTTTAGCTATGCATGCTGCGATTAAGAAGTGCATACTACTAAAATCGGAACTAATAACCTAAAATTGAAGTTGATTAACATACTTGGATCTTCAGTCTTTCGATTATTTAGTGTTCAACCCCATTCCGTTTAGACAAAATATATGTTACGGTTCATAGTCCACACATTCTTGAAACCTTTTGTCTGAAATTTACTATTTCACCTCTTACTCATATTATTTTTTGAATGAAACTGTATCTAAATAATTCCACATTATAATGAAGAGTTATGTCATTCAATTAGTCTGGACTAGACTTAAGATTGTAGTTTTAGAAACATTTTGTCGGAAGCCAAGAAGAATGCTTGATAACCATAGACGTCTGAATTGGTCAACTAGCTTGTCTATAAAGTTAATAATTTATTTTCTTTGTCTAAACAACTATTCTATTAAGAATTAGGTATATGATGTTGTAACAGCATTATTAACCTTTGAAACCGAATTTTTAAATAGTACCTACGTGAAAATTGAAATCAGTGTCCAAATGAATACCGAGATATTTAATAGGGGATTTTGATGTAATTATGTTATTGTAAATTCTTAGTTTGGATTAAATTTAGCTGTTGTATTCATACAAATTATTTTCTAGCATACTAACTACTGAATCTCGATTATCGATTGATTCACCCTGTATAACGATTCTAAATAAATAATAACTATTTATATAGTAAGCTTTGGAAAAATGTTTATGTCATTCGGAATTATGTTTTTCCGACATTTGTAGTTAGCATTTAGTCGAATAGAGAAGTGCTCTTAAAAATCATCAAAAATGACTAAATTTTGTCCTTTGGAACAAATACAAACGCTTGTTGCCTACGCAGATAACTTTAAACAAAGTGAAATTCATGAAGTAGTGGAGTGCTTTTCATTTGATTCGATGATCAATATTAATATTTTAAACCACGAGTTACTAAGGTAAATCAAATTCATTACATATATATTTTTTTAAAATTTAAGCAAGACATATGTTTGAGTTGATATTTTTATTATCATTCTATTTATTAACTCTAATCATAGATTATGGACTTAGAAGCTTTAACCTAAGTAAAGAAATTTTCTCGATATTTGATATTATACCACATTTTAAAGCATAGAGAACTAAACTGATTATTTGATTTGTCTATGATTTAAAGCTTACAGAAGCAGTTGTTTTTGTTTCACTCGTTATCGGTACCTTTGATCACTATGATCTAATTTTTCACTGCGCAACCTGAAATTGATTCTCATGCGCATGGAGGTAAACCAAACGATACAATGACGATTTGAAATTTTATTATACAGCCAATCAATGTGCGTAATAAGTGGCAAATCTACGCATCATGGAATACCTATTGTAAAGCTAACTAAACTATTGACACACGAAAAAGATGGTTATTTATAGAATTTAAAGCTGGACAAATACGAGGGTGGCATGTTGACCAATTTATGCTTGGCCGCAACTGTCAAATTTGCCAAAAATGCACTGTTCAACAATTGTAGTATGTTCGAGCTACAGATAGATTTTTAATTACAGACTGATGGTGTATTGAGTAAACGTTTGAAATTTCATAGGTTGCGATTTCAATACAAGTTTCAGCCATTTTTTTAATCGAATTTAATTTTGTTTAAACATAAAAATTATAATTTCAAAACACACAAAAAATCAATAAATTGCAATTAATTTCGAATGAAGAAAATGTTCAAATAGACACCAAGCGATGGTAAAATAATCGCCGTACTTCAGTCAACATATTGGGACAGATATTCTAAGTTGTTAGCTCTTTCTTCAGCAAATCGATAAATTTGAGATTTTAAGTAGCCACACAAAAAAATCGCCAGGAGCGAGATCTGGTGATCAAGCTGGCCATAAAAATGTACCTCTTCCTGATAACAATATGCTGGGAAATGTTTCATTTAAATATTGCTGCACATTAATACGAGTATGAGCGGGACATCCATCTTGTTAAAATTGATAAAATCATATCATATTTTATTAAATCGATTTCTTGTCAATTCATCGTCGTATTTCATGGATAATTTGGTTTATGAGTAAATCTAAATATTTATTGGTGTCATTTAAATTACCCTAAATATAAAATGGACCGACTACATGTTCACCAAGTATCCCCCTCCGAATGTTTAATTTTTGAGGGTATTGTGTACGACGGGTTACACATTTATGAAGATTTTCTCGAGACCAATATAAAGAACTTGGGATGGATTATGCCTGGCAAGTAATGGAAATGCCGCCTCAAGTATACCATTTATTTGCCTTGAAAATGCCATTTCACAATTTGTACTTTTTCAACAATCTCATAAATATTCATTTTAAATAAATAAATATGGATCTACTTTTTACGATTGACAAAAGCTCAAAATTTGAAAGTGACAGTTTCGGACAAGTGTAAATTGGTCATCATGTTTCCGTCAACGGTGGATGAATCTGTATATGTTCGTAATTAAAATTAGACATATATGAGATCGATCTAATGCCTCCAGTATGAACAATAAACTACAGGAAAAAATGCGAAAGAAAAATTTTGCTATAAATTAAAGTTGCTCTATTTTTTAATCACAAGCAATTGAGAACATAAAACGAACAATTTTGTTGCCTGATTAACATTCTTAAGATAAGGACAAACATACACAGGTGTAAGAAGTATACACAAATTGTTCTTTTATGAATGAACGATCAAATTTAGTTCAACTGAAGATTGAAAATAAATTTTTTAGGCTGCATATTGTCTTTCTGGAAAAACTTATACAGCACGACATATTTTACAAGAATTCACAACCTATCAAACATACCTTGATGTTCATATTGTCTAATCTACAAATATTCAAAGATGATCACTTACAGGATATTTTAGGTTGGTTGTTGCGATTGTTACGAGGATTAATGCAGAAGTAAGTTTTATTTTGTGTGATACAGACAAAAAACTTTCATAATATTAAGTAGGTAAATTACCTCATCGATTATTATTTTCAGAGGAAAAACCTTTCAGCATTTAAAAGAACTATTTCAGATGAAACGAGAAAAAATCTTTGATGTATTAGTGTCCATATTGAAATTAAAAACGTTCAGTATTAATCACGTCAGTGATTTCATGTCTATTCTATATGATTTATTTGGAATTGAAGGATTTCTGTCAGAATCGCATTTAAGAAACTTGGTAGAGATTATTAATGCGTTTAGAAGATTGGACATAATTTATGAAATTGTCATTATAACACAAATCGTCATTGAAAAGTAAGTTTATATTAATATTACCAAATTTATTTATCTATTGATTTAAACAGGACAATATTTTTACCTGAAATGATCAAAACCATAGAAAAAGTGTATATATCAGAAATATATACTTATTCTATGATCAAAACTTACGTAATATTTTTAATTTGTCTATTTCATATACTGACAACTATTTCTTGAAGCTTCACTTCAGAATTTTTTGGATGTTTCAACGGCAACGGCGTTTAAAATTCGCATATCCTCGGCAAATGGTTGTTTATATTTTGTGGTGTCGATTAATCTTCAATTCTTCAAGGACCACAGAACAAAATCTTGTTTTTTGTTCTGTGACAAGGACAGAACCGAATATAATATAGATATTTGTGTATTTAAAATTTTGACGCACGACGCGTAGCGGAACGTGGCTATCTTGCGAGAGCGGCAATCCCACTTTGCACTCAAATTACACACAATATTTTTGCTTCAACCACAGATTTTATAAAAACATTTAGTAAAAATTAATGATTATCCATAACCTCTAATTTGACAGTTCAGATTTTAGAACGTGCGTACATATTCGTATTATTCTAAAAATATTTTTCAATAGTATTTACTCCAAAAAATTACTTAAGTAGGTACCTATTTAATTAGTTATTTATATATTATTGTGTTACGTTATGATTTAAATCTACGTGTAACAATATATACATGTTTTTGCAATTCTTCTTGAAACATTTGATGTTTTTCTATTATGGTTTCCATGGTAACTCGGCGAGCGTTTTGGTTACTGTGCCGTGTGCTGTGTAACGTTGGGCTTTATTTTTGAAGCGGAAACATGGTACTTTTCGCTTGGTTGTAGAAAAAAAAATGTATAGGCATTTGTTCAAGGTTGATACTACTGTAAATAGCGGTATTGGTGACGTCACATGTGTCCAAGTAATAAGTTATACATAGATAGTTTTGTTAACATAGACAATATTATTTACAATTTCATTATTTATAAAGATACAGGGTGTTATATTAATTTTAGATATCAAATATTCTCGGATGGGTTTTCTATTTGTTCCATTTGGATTTTGACCGAAGGAGTTGAACTTTTATTATCAGTAAGTTTATAAAATAATATAGAAACATCTCATTGTAACTAGAATTTTCTCTTCCAGAACAAGGAAGAACAGATCTTGTTAAAACTTTTACAAGTACTCAACCATTTTTTTTCAAAATTCGATACGAACGAATCTCGATCATATAATAATATTAAACTATCAGAATCAGCTGAAAACTGCATTGAAATATTATCGAAAAATTCCGATATTATTTTATCGTTCTTAATTAGAGAATGTCTACGATGCGATTCTATGAGGATATTCGCTATCGTTCTTTCCAAACATCCAATAAACAGTGATTGGGATTTCGGTTATGAAAATTTAATGGAACTACCCGCAGACCCTATAGAATGGGTTGATTCGGAACCAACAACGTTTCTAAGGATTTGCTATTTATTATGTTCGAATTTAAAGTAAGTACAAAATGTATAATGGTTAAAAGGACAATTATCTATCTAATCTTGATATTACAATTCATTTGATTTTTAATGTTTCTGTGAGTGTATTCCGAAATCTCACCAGTAACCATGGCCAGTGGTTGTGACGTCATGAATCCGAGGCAATATTGCACCGGTTAGAAAAGTGAAACGTAGGACTATTTCGGCGGGTGTGTCAATAGTGATCTTGACAGTTGTTCCAAATTCATGTGAAGTTATGTTTTACACATTTAAGACAGGTTTTAGAAACCTAAAATGATAATTTAGGAATCTAATTATTCGTCTTAAATTAAATAAAATTAATTTAAATTGCGTTATTTATTACGCATTATCATGTGACTGCGAACAACATCACTGCCCGACTTATTTCTCAATCCAAGTTAAAAGTATGAACTATTTTACTTGATAATTTGTTGGAATAACGATATTTTACGAATATGGCGACTGGGTCCATCAAAAGAAATAGTTGTAACTTATCGAAGATTGATTCTATAATGGCGCAAGTTTATTTGCTAGAAACATGGATTTTTGTGCAGCCTGAAAATGTTTTTGTAAGTACCTATCATTTTACATTGATATACTTGATTACAAATGAAAGAGACGACTTAAGGCGGGTTTATACAACATTTACATAGTCATAATCACAGTCACAATCATAAGAGTTAAACTATTTCTTATAGGTCCGTTTATACAATTGTCATAATCACAATCATAATCATAAGCATAATTTTACTGACCTTGAAGTTCCCAACTTTTAACTTTAATGATTATGACGAGATTTGAAGTGCGCATGCGTCGAAACCTACATACGACCATAGAAAAAGTATATATACAGGAAACTGAGGCATATATACTTTTTCTATGCAGGCGACATTGACAAGGGGGCGTTTCCATTACAGAATCCATTTTGTTGGCCGTTTTTTCAGGTTTTGTTGTGATTCATTGTTTGTACCATACACGTGTATTATATTTGTATCATACTTTGTTGATTTTTGTGTACAACTGGTCTTGAAAGAATAAATTGAATTGATTTTTGGTCATACGTGATTGTTATTGTTCGTTGACACTACCGAGGAAAATACACAAAAGCTATCAAAAACAGAAATGACCATAGATAACCTTAATGAAATGACGTTTTACCACTGGTTTGACGTTTGTTTCACTTATCTATGGCTGTAGGCTAAATTCATTTATATGAATCTTATGCTTATGACTGTGACTATTAAAGTTGTATAAACGCCTTTTAGAATTGTGATTATGTTTATGATTCTGACTGTGATTATGATTATGACTATGTAAATGTTGTATAAACCCACCTTTACTCATTTTATATACTCTTTTATCATATTCAGAACTACTTATCATCTATATCAATGAAATAAAACTTGGAAAACTGTAAACTAACAAATTACTAATGAATAAATGACTTTTTATTTTTGCCACTTAACCAAAAATATCTAAAATGATTTCAAATTTTTAGTTTATCAGAGCTTACAATTTACATTAAAGCGATCACAAAAAAACTGGTACTTGTTATTATCAATGAAGCTGGATCTCGTCTAGCAAATCTTTCTCCTTATTTGTGCTCTTTTTGGAACGTTTATGAAGAGTTAAAAGTTTTTGTGGTGTTCTGATTGACGTACTTTTGCACTCCGGCACTGCCCAGCATTTGTAAGACGACATATTCATTTTTAAGGCTTTTATTTAATTTATTCATAAGAACTCAGTCAAGGTCGGTTAACTTTGACAGAACGCGAGAGTCGATTATTGTTTGATGACGTCACGAGACAGTATGGAGCGCGTTAGCGAGAATTTTGAAGCCTACTTTGATTTACGTATTTTTTTACTGAAATTTGTCATTTTTTTAATAAAATTATTAGTTTCGTGTTTATATAGAGTCTATCCTTAAAATAAAAGCAATGCAAAAAATTCGTCAATATCCCTATTATTTGAAACAAACACGACAAGTGATACTCGAAAACTCGATCAGAATTTAATAATAATTCTTCCCCTTTTGTCTCAGTTAACGGTTTATTTATATTTATACTCATTTTATGCCGTTTTGGTTGCTTCAGAGTTGGCCATTTTATAATAACTGTCAGAGTCAACTATACTCGATAGTCGAAATTGTGTAAAGTGAGTCAGAGCTATCTAATCAACACTTTGGTTAAAGCGCAGTTGCCATATGTATTCTAGAGAGAAATGCTGTATTTTATAAATACACTTCAAATCCATTGTGTCAATATTTCAGGTACAAAAGATGCAATGTAATTAAGTCAATACCAATTTAATATATTTATTTCAAATTTCAAGCAAACTAATAATAATTAGTTTACTTGAAATGTGAAATAAAGTGTTTATGTATATTTCTTGAACGCAAAGTTTGTTGTGAAAAACTCGCCGATTTGACAATGTCGGAGAGTCGCTTCAATGTTCCGGCTTTGAGAACGAGATAGATAGATCGAGCTACGCGAATGAGACAGTGATAGTAAACAGTTATGTGAGGTGTTTATTCTCTTCATGAGCGTAACATCAGTATTTGTGTTGTGGTTTTGTGTGATAAATCGGTTATTATTGGTATTTATTGTAATATTTATATCGGTATATTTAGTGACAATAATGGCGGAGTGTAGCGGTGTTGGCGATAAAAAACGGCGTCGTAACAATTTAATTCGGGAAGAAAAAGTCCTCATATTAAATGTGTACGAAGGACTGCGTGCCATGGACAAACAGTTGGGTGTTAGTGACGCTGTGATTAAGTGCAGTTATTTAACTAAAGTTTCTGAGAGTACTATATACAATATTCTAAAGAAATCGCGGGACGGATCTTTGACAAGAGAACGAGGTGAAAACTGTAAACCGGAAAGTAGGGGAAGAAAGAAAATTGTTTTGGACGACCAAACACGGAATGCTATACGTAGGGAAATACATTCTTTTTATTTTAGGAATGAAATCCCCTCGGTAGCTAAATTGAGCAAGGTAATAGAAGCTGATGATACTTTACCAAACATCAGTGATAAAGTTTTGAGACGAACTTTAAAATTAATGAATTTTCGTTACCAAACAAGAAGTAGAAACAGTGCCTTAATTGAACGAAATGACATTGTGGAATGGAGGAGAAATTATTTAAAACAGATACGACAGTTTCGTAACGAAGGACGGCACATATATTATCTTGACGAAACATGGTTAAATGAAGGCCACACTGTGTAAAAAGTGTGGCAAGACATGAATATACGAAGCAATCGACAAGCCTTTATGGAGGGTTTCTCTTCCGGTTTAAAAGCTCCCTCTGGGAAAGGACGTCGACTGATTATCACTCACATTGGCAGCGAGGAAGGATTTGTAGAAGGTGGATTACTAAGTTTTCAGTCCAAAAAAACTGTCGATTACCATGAAGAGATGGATGGTAACCGGTTTGAAACATGGTTTAGATCAATTTGAACAAAGGTAACTCCTGGTTCAGTGATAGTTATGGATAATGCTTCATACCACTCTCGTCGACTGGAGCAAATACCTACTTCAGCTAGCCGCAAGAGGGTTATAATTGATTGGTTAGAGAGTAAAAGCATTCCGCACAACGAGGCAATGCTAAAAGTTGAATTATTATCTCTCGTACGGAAACATAAAACAGTTATATTAAGTACGTTGTCGATGAAATGGCGAAAGATTTCAACGTCTCAGTTGTTAGACTTCCTCCCTACCACTGTGAGTTAAACCCCATCGAGCTGGTTTGGGCCCAAGTGAAAAATTATGTTGCGAGAAAAAACAGTACATTCAAAATGGCTGACGTTGAGAAACTGTTTGACGAGGCGCTGCATACCGTTACTGCTGAGAGTTGGCGTAAATGTATTCAACACGTATTAAAAGAAGAAATAAAGTTTTGGGATTTAGACATACGTGTAGAAGTAATGACGGAACCACTCATTATCGATATAGGAGGAGAAAGCGATGATTCTGAGGAGTCGTCAGGGAGTGATACCGCTTCCAGTTAGTCAGACATTTTACAAGTGACCTCGCAACATACCTATACTTATTGGTAATTTATTTTGGTCTTGACAAACAACTTTTTTTTAGTTTTAGTAGTAGTAAGTTGGAATTGACTTTTAAACATTTTTTTATTTTGTTTTAACTTACTTATGAACAACTTGTGATAAGTTATTATTTCAAATGTTAAAAATTGAAATTCCAGATATTTCAGTATTCGCATCCTTAAACTATGATACGCTCATGGAGTTCACTTTAAATCGGTAGATAACCGATGACGTCACTTTACAGAATTTTGACTATCGACTTTTTTATATACATCTTATTATAGCTCATCCTTAAAAATGTGTATTATTCTTGGTAACACCCTGTATATACATAATGATACCTACCATAATAATTTCGTATTTCTGTTCTCTCAAATTTAAATGCCAGAGCGTACAAGAACATTTTCTATTTATTTTTTATTTAGGACTATTAAGAACCCTTCAAAAATGATGCGCTCATGAAGTTCGCTTCTGCAACTGATTTTATGGACAGTAAGAGCGATGAGTCACTTTACAGAATTTCGACTATCGAGTATAAACCACAAAAACTCAAAATGGCGGCTAAAGTAAGTTAATGTTATCATTTCTGTACTTGCTATGCCGCTCCAGAAGTTGAGTTCATGCAAACGCGAATCGCGATTTGCGAATTCGCAGAAAAATAATTCGCCAGTTCGATCTATTTCATATAGTTGCGATATTTTTGGGGATTTTTATTTTTA
The DNA here is from genome assembly GCA_963921935.1 of Galeruca laticollis. Lineage (NCBI taxonomy): Eukaryota > Metazoa > Arthropoda > Insecta > Coleoptera > Chrysomelidae > Galeruca > Galeruca laticollis. The sequence continues at coordinate 5,690,004 of OY998178.1, forward strand.
GGTTATTTTGACTGTATTATTTATAAGCGATTAATAATGCAACACACATTACTGCCTTCTATATCAGAAAACGATTATAAGAAAAATTCCAATATTTGTGGACACAAAAACGAAATGTACTAAAACCAAATCCAATCATTAAAAACGAACTTTATTTACTACAATGCATATATATCACAGATAGATGCTTTAATTGACATTAATGAAAGGAAACAGCCGGACCTAACAAGAATATATTGAACTCAATCCAACTTTCCCTAAATTTAAAGTTTTGCGTATTCGCAAAATATTGAAAATCTTGTCATGCCGCCATGTTGATTTCAAATGGACCAATATAAGAACGTTGTTCGCAATTCGCAAATCGCGTCTGTATGAACCTGTTGAACGCTAAACACACAAATAAATAAACGGTTTTAAAGATTAATAGTTATTTAACGAACAAGTGTATTAATAAGAGTGATTAGCAATCGAGATAATTTAACGAGCGAGCGGAGAAAAGGCATTAATGTTTGAGATTGTTAATAGAAAATCATATAAAAGATTCGTGGGAATTTTGCAATTTTATTAAAAAGCAAATCACCGGATAATTTCACTAGATGTTGTATCTTTATACACAAACATTCCTACGGATCTTGCAATCAAATGTATTAAAAATAAATGGAATATAATCAAGAACTTCACACCATTAGACTTAGATGCATTTTGCGAGGCGGTTGATTTGTGTTTGAATTCCACATATTTTCAATTTGGTGACTGTTTCTATAAACAAATTTTTGGATCAGCAATGGGATCTCCAATTTCTGCTCCGATTGCAAGCTTAGTACTTGAATATTTAGAATCCAATGTTTTAGCAGATTTACCAGAAAAACCAACTTTTTTCAAAAGATACGTCGACGACTGTATCCTTTGTGTACCAATTGACCAGACTGAAAATATTCTAAAACGTTTTAACAACTTCAATAAAAAATTACAATTCACCATAGAAATGGACAAAAATCGTTCTATTAATTTTTTAGATATGAATATAGAATATGACAACAACGGTCTCAACGATATTTAAACTATAATTCATACGCTCCCATAAAATACAAGAAGAGTGTTGTCACTGGCCTCACTGATAGAGCGGTACAATTATCACATCCAAAACACAGGCCTAATATAATATTAAAAAAATCAAAAATACCTTAGATTTAAATAATTATCCTAAACATTTTTATGAGCCCATTATTAAACAGAGAATTGACAACTATTACAATAAATTAAAATTTAATAGCCAAAGTAATCCATCAAAATATATTTCACTTCCGTACATTCCCGATATTAATAAACCATTACAAAATGCCTAACACCATTTAATATTAAAATTGCTGATAAACCAAATAACATTACAGGAAATAAGCTTTTTTCTAGACTCAAACCAGATAATAAGAACACAATAAACTCAATATATAAAATAAATTGCTCTGACTGCAATGGTACTTACATAGGTCAAACTAGCCAATATTTACATAAGAGAATTCAACAACACCAGCAATCAGTTCGAAATAACAATGAATGTACTGCACTATCAAAACATTCACTTGATGAAAATCACTCTTTTAATTTCAACAACGTAGAAATAATAACTACAGAAAAAAATAATAGTAAAAGATTGATAAAAGAAATGATAAATATTAAGAAGAATCCTGACTCAGTCAATTTCAGAACTGACAGACAACTTAAGCTGTATATATACGAACTTACTATTATAAACGAATATCTACACCTTACCTAGTTATTAAAAATTAAAAAATAGATTTCTAATTCTAATTTTATTTCAATTAGGACACTCTGTAAATACATTCTAATCATTTTTAACATAGTTCATTGTTTGTATTATTTGTTTTTGTATACATTAATTGTCTTTTTTTTTAATTTAAGAAATACTACTGTACAGTAGTAGATGAGCCTCTACGGAGGCATAATTAAAAAGTAAGTTTTAAAGAAACATCTTTTAATTATATGTATTTTAATAAATGTATTGTGTTTTCAAAACATTTTTAGAAAGGTTTGAAAATGGTTTAAATAAAATAGACCGAAACGTAACCACTATAAGCAAGTGATTTTATTTCTGACCGAAACCCATGAAAATATAAGAAATTGAGAATTTACGGTCATTAAAAATATATATGTTTTAGCCTGTTTCTTTTCTTTAATTCTTCTAAACGTTCTCTGTCAATTTTTAGTTTTTCTTCATAATATAATTTTCTATCAGATCTTATATACTGCAGGGTTGATTGTTTTTTAACAGCTCGTGTTTTTTTTCGATTAACTTTTGTTTGTGTTGGTGGTACATCAGGCTCATTGTTTTCATTTACTAATTCTTCATCACAGGTGTCAACTAAATTATTATCCATTGTTTCATTGGACAATATGAGTTCTGGATATACATTTTTCTTTTTTCCAAATATCTCGTCCATTTCTTTTTCATACTCGAAATACTTTCGTCCTATACCTAAAGCAAAATAATTTTATTCATACATTTTACTAACTTTAGTGCTATCATCTAAATTGGTTTATTAATTTGTATAAAATATTTACCAGTCTTATTTTTATTATCCACAAACTTCTTGTAATCTTTGGTTATGTTATGATAATAAAATAGAGATTAAAATTGGTTCCCAAATGATTCACAAACCAATCCAACTGTATTCGTTTATTTCCAACCAAATAACAGTGCAGGACACGCGTTTGCGCAAAACAAGCTGATTAAACGATGCAATATATGGTTTTCGAACGATACAAGATACAAAAACCGTGGTTGGAACAAACCTATTATTAAATAGCACATGTCCTTTCATGCAATATGTAATGCACCTTGTATCAGGTGATAATAGTTATATTTTTCAATTATCACTATTATATATTCATCAAAATGAATTATGCAATTCTTGTCTTTTGAGAGCGGTTTTAATTTTTCTTCATTCAGGTACTTCAAAGATCACTTCACTTCAATTAAGCATTTTTCGCTTTTCGCTAACAAATCCATATTATCATTAAAACAGGGTCTCAAGAGAATGTTGAAAGATGGTTTGATGATACTAGAACAAACAATTAGTATTATTTATCTCATATTTTCACATTAATCAAATAATCCAGTAAACATAACCTCAAACATAGCTTTTAAAATTAAAAAATACGGATTACAGGCTAATTTACATTATCATAATTATAATTTTTGATATCGGGTCGATACGATTACTTACTTTTTTACAATTTATTCCTTTCAAAAACATTTATGAAACTCTTAAATAATCAAAAATCTACAATCAAATGGAAATTATGTCAACAAATATTGTTTGGATCCGTGTATATAATATTCTCTTATCTATGCACAGCTATGCTGTGGTTTGGATGCAACATAAAAATCAGAGATAAGGTTTCTGTGCTTACAAACAGTTGAAATATTTGAAATCAAAACATTCGAACAGAGGTGCGTTTCTTTGAACCGTCAAGAGTGGAAAGACAGAGAGAGAAAATATGTTGAATAAGTAAAAGCCGATTCAGTACTACTATCGACATCTATCGTATATATTTTGAACCAAATAATTACTAGATTAGCAACTAGTATTGTGTAGGTTTTTAGGTTTATATACCTGTGAGGAGGCCCCTCTTAACCCCCCCTAGGACCACTGGCCAGGGTCCTGGTATGAATTTCGGAATACAGGCTGTATCAGTTCTTGAATTAAGGCTCGGCCCCATCTGCGATATATCGCGAAATTTATTTGCGATATATCGCAAGCTCTGAAACCCCAAACATGATCTGTGCCCATCTGCGTTATAATTTGGCGAGTAAAGTTAGTTAACTTTCATTTATCCCTAAACTAAAATGGGTATCTGAATCCCTGTCATGTTATAAGTTAAAAGAAATAACCTTAAAATAAGTAATATGTTTGTTTGAATGGTTTCTATTGATTTTTATTGTTGTGAATTTTCTGTGTTTATTGTGGTTTCTTATAATATGTAATTCGAGTTTTGAATTTTAAGTGATTTTATAGTTCGTTATATGTACTTTCAGTTTTGTCTACTTTTTTTTTACAACATTAACTTCTCTCTACAAAATGTTATCAAATTTGCGAATTTTCTCAAAAGTTCACATTTACGTGCCAAGATACAATTATTTAAAATTTGCGGTATATCGCAAAATAATTTGGCGATATATCTCAGGTGGAGCTGAGCCTTTACGCATCAAAAGGTTTCAGTTTTTCTAACAGAACAAATATAAAGTTTATCTATGGAACAAAGTCGTTAAGTTGCGTTCGTTTTATTCGCCCAGAGAGTGGAGCGTGTAGAGTTTGAACTGTCATCAGCTAATCATCGAGCAATACTTAAAAACGAATGGGACTGAACTGTAAATATATCACAACAAACACCTTCTCTAAAAAAAAAAGAATACTTCTAGATATATATTGACATGGATAAGCATATGGTTCAAAAAGTCTGCACCAGGATAGCAGCGACATATTTATTTCAGATTACAACCTGAATTTGAAACATCAAACTAAATTTTATTGGGTTCAACAGTTCCAAATAAAAAACGATTGAATATTTTCTTTCTTTTCTAAAGTAGCCTCGCTTCTTCCTGCTCACTCTCAACACCATCCTCGTCATCACTTCTTTCTAGCAACACACTATTATTATCATGTAAATCCTCTAAAATAAATAAATCTTCCTTATCACTTTCATACAAACACCGTTCGAATTCCGCTTCCGTCAAACCTTCGTATATTACGAACCAAATAACAATATCACCTGCTACCTGACACAACCTTTTATCCACGACTGACGTGCTCAGATACTTTAGTTTTTAACTATAGAAGAAAATTGATGATAATACGTTACACTGTTACACATATTGGCGAACAACGCACGTTAAATTCTTATAGCTATATATATATATATATATATATATATATATATATATATATATATATATACATGGATATTATAGACTCGATGTTTGTTCCCTCGGTGAGCACTCTTGTTTATACATCTATGGTGGGCGCATAGCGCATAGTTCGAATCATAGATTAAACAATAAGTTTGAATAAACGAACGCACCAAGAGTCGAATGTGAATTATTTTAAAATAAAAAATATTGAACCATTTAAATACCTTTAATTATTAATTATATCACTAATAAACAAAACCAATTGACCTAAATTTGAGTATTGAATTAGTATGTCATTTTGTTATTATTTTGTAGAGTAATATGGTCACCAGCAAAAACATTGGAGGCAATAAAATCCCTAATATATTCCTCCCAACGTTTCTCACTCAAGACGAATCTCTTGAAGATAATTTGCTACATTTACCCGTTCGTATTACCCGACTGTATAAACGATATCAACGTTATTTTGGGTGACGATATTTTAATACTTTTAACAAAAAGATTTTACGAATTAGACGACGTATTTTCCCAACACATAAGTCAACTCAATTGGATATTACTACAAGGTGAATACTCGTTGAAAGTAGCCGTAATTTGCTATTGGTTGAAAAGCGAGGGCGATATAAACGTGTTAAGAAAATGCTTAATACATTGCAAGGCCCAAAAAGTTTTAATGGAAATCCTAATAGATCCCTTATTCAATGATCAATCTGTATACACTAAGTAAGTAATATTTAATATTCTTACCACAAGGTTATTATCATTAAAGTCCTACTAACAAGATGAAATTTACATGGTACAACATCGGGGCTGTATAATGGACTTTTGTAAATACCATTTACAAGAGGGAAAAGGAGGGAGGTAGAGAGAAGGGTGGGAGTAAGAGTGAGAGGCGGAGAGTTATAGAGAGAGGGTAGGAGAAAGGGAGATTGAGCGAAAAGAAGGGGAAGAAAAGGGAATAGGGAGATTGAGCGAAATGTGAAAGAGAATGAGAGTGTATAGGAAGAGGGTGAAGGAGGGGGTGGGAGGTGCGAGGGAGAGGTAGAATGGGAGGAGAGATGGAGAGAGAGGGGGGCAAGGGAGGGGGGTTATGAGGGAGAAGGAAAGGGAGACCAATATGTGAATATTTATTTAGATATTAATCCGACGGGTTTTCTACTGGATTTTAACTGAAGGAGTTGAACTTTTATATTAGGGAGAGGAAGGGGGAGAGGGACGGGGATAGGAAGTTTCTTTTGCTTGGGCGACATTTTAAACGAATTATTATTCCTTTTTCGTCATTGCAGAGCTGCTGAATTGGTTAAAAGTTTGGAAGATTTTAATTTGAATACGCGAATTGCTAAAATGTTACCGGTTTATTCAAGTGATCCGAAGTCGTTTAGACGTCTCATGATTTCCAGTCCGGCAGTACCGGAAGAGACGGAAATATCGAAACAATTGTGCAAATTCATGTCGCTACAGATAATTTTCTTGGCGGATGAATACCTGTTCGGATTGGCGTGCGATTACAGCAAAAACTTGTTGACTTACCTCAAGGCTGACGTTGACGTAGTGAATATGTTTTGTGGAAATTATAAAACTATTTTACTTATTTTGAAGAGATTGAAGAAATTCAGTGACGAAACGGCTGTTAAAGCAATGGGACTTATAAAAGTGTTGCTTTTGATACAGGTATTTATATAAATTTAAATTCGTCTCTTATGAGCTGTTCAGAAATGTAATTTTTTTCTCAGTTTTGGGCCATAACAAATCGTTGTGGAATGTTCCTAAAGGATTGATGAATAATTTAAAATGTTCTAAGATGATTATAAATTATAATAAACCGCTATAGAATGTTCTGTAATGTTTTAGAATGTTCTTGAATATTTAAGGGGTAATTTAATATTTGGAGGGCGATTGAAAACGTTCTACTGATTAAAAGACATAATAAAAATTTTGTAATGCTCTGTGATGTTATAGAATGTTCTCGAAGATTAGGGAGGTAATATAAAATGTTCAAAAATGAATAAAAATCATAATAAACCGTCATAGAATGTTCCGTAATGTTTTGAATGTACTGAAACATTTGTGGGGCGATTTAAAAAACATCCTAAAATAATTAAAAGACGTAATAAAAGTTGTGAAATGTTCTGTATTGTTTTAGAAAATTCTAAAAGATTTGGAGGTCATTTAAAATGTTCTAAAATGATTAAATAGCATGTTCCGTGATGTTTTAGAATGCTCTGAATCATTTAAAACGTTTTAAAATTATTAAAAGTCATAATAAATTTATTTCAATGCTCTGTCATGGTTTAAAATGTTCTGTAAAGTTTGGGGGTAATTTAAAACGCTCTGAAATGATTAAAAATGATAATAAGTCATAATAGAATATTTGGTAATATTTTAAGAATGTCCTAAAATATTTGGGGGATTTAAAAAGTTCTTTATTGATTAAGAACCATAATAAACCGTAATAAAATATTCCGTAATGTTTTAGAATGTTCTGAAACATTTGGGGAGCGATTTAAAATGATCTAAAATGATTAAAAAACTTAATAAAAGTTGTGCAATGGTATACGTCGTTTTAGAGTGTTCTGGAAAATTTTGGGAATAATTTAAAATGTTCTTAAATGACTAAAAACCATAATTAACCGTTTTAGACTGTTCTGGAAGATTTGGGGACTAATTAAACATGTTCTAAAATGATTAAAAACTACAATAAACCGTTTTCGAATATTTTGGAAAACTTGGGGGCAATTTAAAATGTTCTAAAATGAATAAAAATCATCATAAGTCGTTGCAGAATCCTTTGTTGCGCTTTAGAATATTGTGGAAGATTGGGGGGCTAATTCAAAACGTTCTAAAATTATTAAAAACCATAATAAACCGTTTTTGAATGTTCTTGGAGATTTGGGGGGTAATTTAAAATGTTTTAAAATTATTAAAAGTTACAATAAACCGTTTTCGAATATTCTGGAAAATTGAGGAGGCAATTTGAAATGTTCTAAAATGAATAAAAATCATCATTAATCATTGCAGAAAGTTCTGTAGCGATTTAGAATGTTCTGGAACATTTAGGGGCTAATTTAAAATGTTCTAGAAATATTAAACAGTACAATAAACCGTTTTCTAATATTCTGGAAGATTTGGGTAGCGATTTAAAATGTTCTAAGATGAATAAAAATCATCTTAAATCGTTGCAGAATGTTTTATAGCTTTTTAGAATGTTCTGGAAAATTTGGGGGCTAATTTAAAATGTTCTAAAGTCATTAAACATTATTAAAAACTATAAAAAACCGTTTTTGAATGTTCTTGGAGATTTGGAAGGTAATTTAAAATGTTCTAAAATGATTAAACAGTACAATAAACCGTTTTAGAATATTCTGGAAGATTTGGGTAGCGATTTAAAATGTTCTAAAATTAATAAAAATCATTGCAGAATGTTCTGTAGTGATTTAGAATGTTCTGGAACATTTACGGGCTAATTTAAAATGTTCTAAAATTATTAAACAATACAATAAACCGTTTTCTAATATTCTGGAAGATTTGGGTAGCAATTTAAAATGTTCTAAAATGAATAAAAATCATCTTAAATCGTTGCAGAATGTTTTATAGCTTTTTAGAATGTTCTGGAAAATTTGGGGGCTAATTTAAAATGTTCAAAAGTCATTAAACATTATTAAAAACTATAAAAAAACCGTTTTTGAATGTTCTTGGAGATTTGGAAGGTAATTTAAAATGTTCTAAAATGATTAAACAGTACAATAAACCGTTTTAGAATATTCTGGAAGATTTGGGTAGCAATTTAAAATGTTCTAAAATTAATAAAAATCATTGCAGAATGTTTTGTAGTGATTTAGAATGTTCTGTAAGATTTGGGAGCTAATTTAAAATGATGTAAAATGATAAACAGTACATTAAACCGTTTTCGAATATTCTGGAAGATTTGGATAGCAATTTAAAATGTTCTAAAATGAATAAAAATGATCATAAATCATTGCAGAATGTTTTATAGCTTTTTAGAATGTTCTGGAAGATTTGGGGGCAAATTTAAAATGTTCTAAAATGATTAAACATTACAGTAAACTGTTTTCGAATATTCTGGAATATTTAAGTAGCGATTTAAAATGTTCTAAAATGAATCAAATTCATCATAAATCGTTGCAAATTGTTCCGTGATACTTTAGAATATTCTGGAAGATAAAATTATTCAAGATCATAAATAAATGGTTTTCGAATGTTCATGAATATTTGGGGGGTCATTTAAAATGTTCTAAAATGATTAAAAATTATAATAAACCGTTTTCGAATATTCTGGAAACTTTGGGGGGCAATTTAAAAAGTTATAAAATTAATAAAAATCATTATAAATCGTTGTAGAGTGTTCTGGAAGATTTGGGGGCGATTTGAAACATTTGAAAATGATTAAAAGACCGAATAAAAGTTGTACGATGTTCTGTGATGTTTAGAATATTTTGTAAAATTTGGGGATAACGTAAAATGTTTTAAAATTAATAAAAATAATCATTAATCGTCATAGAATGTTCTTTAGTGTTTTTTAGAATATTCTTAAATGATTTATAATCATAAAAAAGTTTGACAATGTCTCAAAATACTCTCCTATGTTCAGTAATAATTAAAATTATCCGACAGCGTTGTTCTTTTCCGTCGACCGTCCATTTTTGGTGTATTTTAACGCACTCAAAATCGTTCATTAATGACCCCTATTAATGAATGATTTTCTATTAATCAACGATTTTATTATATGCAACCCAGAAACAACAAAAAATATAGGCAACTGTGTTTACCTTAATATTTCTTTCAATGTATTTCGAATGTACGAGTATATTTCTCATGTGATAGAACGATCTAAATTGGAACGTAACTTTTTATTTCAATTCAATTGACATAATGACAACTCATTTTGACATACAAATCAATAACCAAGAAGACTTGAATATAAATTTGTTCTAATGCTATACAGCAGATAATCATTTATCGACTTCTTCCTTTGATTTCAGTCATTGTGTAATTTCGAATATTAATGTTTACGATAATAAAACTACCACTATGGAAACTTGAACTAATTTTGAATAGAGTAAATATAAATAGGAAATAGTGATTGTTGTTTATCGTTAAATAAATAGAAATTGAAAGTAAGATATCTTCATTTTTGAACAGTACGGTCAACGGAAAAGTTTTGTAACGAACTCGTGAATTAAAATGGCGATTAACAATCTCGAACATTAACGAGCTTGCTCCGCTCGTTCGTTAAATTATGTAGATTCTTAATCGCCCTTATTAATACATTTGTTCGATAAATAACTATTAATATTTCACATTTTATTTAGCCCTATTGAAATATTAATTATCGTCGCTATTTCTAAACAAAGTAAAGATATTTTAAAAAAGAAATTTTGTAGAAACGGAACCACACGGACGTCGATACGCCCATCTCAATCGATTTGAGTTACACCCTGAGAGGTTCGAGGGAGAAATTGGAGAAAGGTTTAGACATTTTGCACCTTTTAACGAGCCAAAATTTATTTATTCGATTGTCTCAAGATAGTATCAATAAAATTTTCACGACATTATTTTCTTTCTGTCAAGATCCTCATCTCGCCTGCAGAAGTTTCATGTGCCTCACTCAAATATTGAAATTTAACAACTGGTTAGTAACATTTATAACATTCGATTGATTCCATGTAGATTTTAATTATAATAATTCGAAAAAATTTTGTCTAATTTTTTCATTGACAAATAATATTTTTTTCCATTTTCATACTTGTTTCTCTTATTTTTACATTGACAAATAAATTTATATTTTTTTTTGTATCTTTTTCTTACTATTTTTCGTACTTTCCTCTCTTTTTCATATTTTTTATCTCTTTCTTGCACTGTTTTTTCTCTTTCGTACTTTTTTCCACTTTTTCGTATCTTTTCTCTCTTTTTCATATCTTTTCTCTCTTTTTCGTATTGTTTTCTCTCTTTTTCGTACTTTCTTTCTTTTTCTCGTATTTATTTCTCTTTTTCGTTTTGTTTTCTCCCTTTTTCGTCCTTTTTCCTCTTTTCTCTACATTCTTTTCTCCTTTTCGCGCATTTTCACTTTTTTTCCTTTCGCATTGTTCTCTCCCTTTTTCACTTTTTAGTCACTTTTTCGTATTGTTTTATCTTTTTCGTGCCGTTTACTCTTTTTCATACTGTAACAAACCCGTTAATGACAGTGTTAAGTTAGTTAGATATTCTTCTCTCCCTTGTTAATTAGTTTTAGGTTAGGTATTCTTCTTTCCCTTTTGAGTTGTCCTATGTCAGTTAGGTTGAACAGCAATAGAATGTTCAGGATTGTTCGATCGATGATTCTGGTGGGTTCGAAATATCATTCTGGAAGATTGATAATGTATATATAAGGAGGTGCGACAATTGCGAATGAAATTGACAACTGTGACGGGAGTGAAGTTGAACGTTTTAGCGAGACATTGTAAACGAATTGTAAATTGTATTCCTTGTTTGCTAATAAACCAATTCAAGATATCCATTATCATGTTAGGTAAAATTTGAGAAAACCTACCTAACACCGATTTCGAAAATTCTTTTTTAATTATGTAAGGCACTTACTAACAAACACATAGCACCACAAATTTTGCTGCGGAAACACTTAACAAGCGCAGTAGAAGGTTTTTCATTTTCGAATTTGTCCCTTTTCGAATGGATATTTTTCATATTTTCTTGTTGTATATATACATATATATTCTCGAAGTATAATATTTAATTTGTTCTTAATAGATATGTTATAATTGTAGACTGAATCATTACGATAAACACTAGTTTTTTTCAAAATGATTTTGTTATGCTTTGACAACAATCTCAACTGACATTTGCTAATCACTGACATTAGCGACGTTGCCAAATTTATGAAGTTATGAAATTACGAAAAATGTAAGTCTCGATTTCGTTTGTATGCAGTTACATCGATATTTTTTTAATATGGTTATTTCGGAATTCCATGAAGTTAGTTTGCAAAAAAAGCGCGCCGGTTCGACGTTTCGCAATTCGCGCGCGCGAATTGCGAAACGACAACCCGGCGCGCTCGCTTCGCTCGCGATTTCAATCCATATTATTCAGTAATACGGGCTTAAATAGGTATACCATATACGTGTATAGGTTATTCATTGATATGTGTTAGATGTCGGGGAGCGATCTTTAAAACGTATGTTTACTGTTTAAGCCATAAAGGTTAGATCATTTATACCTAAATTAGTTAATAGGTTTGAGCTGAATAATTTTGTCAGCGGAAACCTTTAAAATAAGAAGCAGTAGTTGATATATTCTTCTTTTTTAATTTTTCTATTGTCAACTGTGGCAACGTTGTTAAAAATTTGACGTAAATATTTGAATTTTCACACTTTTCATATTGAATTTTTACTGTTAATATGTGTTTCCGCGGAGAAATTTTTGGTTTTCCAGGTTAGTTAATTAATGTTTTATACTGTAAAAATTTTTTTTTTGAAATTCGTGCTACATACAGATTCTCAAATTTTTCCTCATGTTATAATTGGTGTCAGGTGTGGGGTATAAAAGAAACAAGGATACCTGGAAAGAAATTAAATGAACTGTTGGTTGCTGAGCTCAGTAGAGAGCTAGAAGAGCGAGACTTGGAAACCGAAGGTAACAGGACGGTTCTGCTAAAAAGATTACAGGAGTATTTTTTTAAAGAAGGTATCAACCCCGAGTCAGTGGAATTCGAAGATCCATTGGACAAGTTATGCCAGCAAATATTGACCCAGAGAGACGAGTTGTCCCAGCAAATATCGACCCAGAGAGACGAGTTGTCCCAGCAAATATGTGTATTTTTCTCTTTTTCCGTGTTTTTCTCTCTTCTTCTTCCTATTTTTGTCTTTTTCGTACTATTTTTTTTTCGTAATTTTTTCTGTTTTTGGTACTTTATTTTCTCTTTTTCGTAAGTACTTTTTTGTCCCATTTTTTCATAAACAAATATAAAAACCTTTCCATACTTTTCATTATTTAATATGTATGTTTCATTTTCCCGCCCATTCTTCTAGGTTAGCAACAACTGCAACACTGAATTTCTTTGTTGAAACAAACTGTAGCCTAGCGGTAGATAAGTTATCGTGGCAGGAATTTTTGGAATTTTTAAAGACATGGATGAAAATGTTGAAAAAGCGCATGCCCACCGAATCGCCATTTTATCTAGCACATACGGGGATCGTTCGAAATTACATCAGAAGACTACCGGGTTTACCCAAAAAAAAAGTAAGTCCGTATTGATTTAATAAATAATTTTTTATGTCAGTTGTCGGAGATTTTCTTTTCTATTTTCATTATTTTCATTTCTTCCGTACTTTTTCCCTTCCTATTTCCTTTATTTGATCGATCCATCTCATCCTATACGTCTTTATATGTGCGATGAAGCGGAATTCTTCAATGTCGATCGGGGTATATCAACCGAAGTATAATTCCCCTTTCATTCGTATACGTACGAGGTCTGATCAAAAAATAACCGTTATTTTCAATTTTTTCAAAAAGTATTTATTTATTCACCAATAACTAACTTATCCCCTTCAAAGTAATCCCCCTCAGATATAATACACTTATGCCAGCGTTTTATCAAATCCTCGAAACACTTCTGAAACGCGCTTTTTGGTATCGCCAACAGCTCCTGTTTCGATTTTTCTTTTATCTCCTCAATTGTAGCAAAACGCTTTCCTTTCATCGGTGTCTTCAGTTTTGGGAAGAGGAAAAAGTCAGCAGGGGCCAAGTCCGGTGAATACGGTGGTTGAGGCATGATAACGGTTTTGTTTTTGGCCAAAAACTCACGCACAAGCATCGATGTGTGAGCTGGTGACATTTGACCGAACTTGACGTGCCTTTTTCGGTCTTGGCTCTTCTGGACGCTTCCATTGGGATGAATTGGGCTTTGGTTTCAATGGCATAGCCATACACCCATGATTCGTCACCAGTTATGACCTTTTTGAGGAAATCTGGATCGTCGTTGACGATGTTCAACGGCTCCTGAACGATGTCCATGCGACGTTGTTTTTACTCAAAATTTATCAATTTTGGAACAATCTTCGCTGCCGCACGTTTCATGCCTAAAAAATACATAAAAATTGCTTGGCATGAGCCGAGCGATATGCCAACATCATCAGCAACCTCTCTGATAGTGATTCGACGATTATCCAAAATCATTTTCATCACTGCTTCAATGTTTCCATCGGTTGTTGACGTGCTTGGGCGACCAGGACGAGCATCGTCATTGACATCTTCTCGGCCTTCCTTAAACCGGTTATACCACAATTGAACTTGTGTTCTGCTCATAGTAGACTCGCCAAACGCCACAGTCAACATTTCAAATGTCCTTGCGCATTTAATTTCATTTTTTACACAAAACTTAATACTTTGATCCATTTTTTCGAATAGTAAAAAAATAGAAGAGCACATCAAAACACGACTAATCTTTTTATCTGTCAAAAACAAACTGACAACCCAAAATGGCTGATATTGCCAACATATATAACAGACATGTGTACCAACATAACAGAAAACAAATGCGAAATCGAACATACGTAACTCACGAAATTTGAAAATAACGGTTATTTTTTTATCAGACCTCGTATATTGTAATTTATGGGATTTTAGGCCTAGGTTTATTAATTGAAAATAATCTTACGATTTTTATATTTTTATTTGACAACTGTTATATATTAAACTCAAAACTGTCACACATTTTTTATTACTATAGTTACACACACTAAAGTCCCAACATATATAAACAATATTTGTGGTTGTGAAGCAGTTGCACATGCAGCAAGACGTTACGTCTCTAATCATCCAGACGTTAATAATAAAGTTTTTCTGAAAATTGATTTTAAAAATGCTTTCAATACAATTCATCGCGATCATTTATTAAAACTTGTAGCAGATATTCTACCTGAAATTTTTCCTTTCATCAATCAATGTTATCGATTCCCTTCATATCTTTTATTTGGCGAAAACATCATTTATTCGGAGAGAGGCGTCCAACAAGGGGACCCTTTGGCACCTCTCCTTTTTTGCATATCGATACACAAACTTATAAGCAACATTGACACAGAATTCAATACTTGGTACCTTGATGATGGTTCTTTAGGTGGTAATACTAATTCCGTGTTCAAGTCTCTTGTCTATATAATAAACAATTCAAAGGAAATTGGTCTTGAACTTCAACAAATGCGAGTTATTTTTCTTAGAATCACCAAATAATCTAACCATTGATAAATTTAATTCTGTAGCACCAGGCATAACAATTACCAACAGACAAAATTTATTTCTATTAGGTGCTCCTTTATTAAGCGAATCCTTTCTATCAGTTTTCAATGAAAAACTAACCTTTTTCAAAAAAATGTCATCTCGTTTATCCTGGTTATCGACACATATTGCTTATTACCTTCTCAAGAATTCCCTATTAATTCCAAAATTAACATATATCTTAAGATGTAGTCCGACCTGGTTACATAATGATATCCTAATCAATTTTGACAATGCCATTCGTTATTCATTAAAGTCATTAATTAACATTAAATTAGAGGACCTTTCTTGGAAACAAGCTTCACTACCTGTTTCATATGGTGGTTTAGGAATTCGCTCAATCGTTTCAGTAGCTCTTCCTTCTTTTTTGTCATCATTAAATAGTTCAAAAAATTTCATTAATTACATTCTGCGTATATTTTTCCACACACAAGACCCTTAATTAATGGAGGCAGAAAATATTTGGTCATTAAAGTCTAACAAAGTTGTACCCGATGAATATAAATCCTTTCAAAAATCCTGGGATATTCCTTTATTGAACATTGAAAAAGAAAATCTGCTTCAGAAAGCTATCAATTTACCAGACAAGGCTCGTTTGAATGCAGCATTTTCAAAGGAATCAGGAGCATGGTTGAACGCTGTCGTTGCGGAGCTGATGTGGATGAATATGGTAGACACGGCCTAAGCTGCAAATTAAGTGCCGGCCGTTTTTCACGTCATTCTGCAGTAAATGACCTAATCAAGCGAGGCATGGCATCTGCAAAGATTCCCTGTTCGTTGGAACCGTTAGGTACTTGCCGCGACGACGGTAAACGTCCAGATGGTATGACCCTCATTCCATGGCAACGCGGCAGACCAGTTATATGGCTCCGTCCCATGTGCGATCCACATCTACTTCCGCAGGCGCTGCAGCTTTACAAGGCGAAACTTTTAAAATCAATAAATACAAAAATTTGGAGAACATTTACATTTTTATTCCTGTAGCAATTGAAACCTCTGGTGTTTTCGGTCATGAAGCTTTAAAATTCATTAAAGAAATCGGTAAAAAAATATCAATAGAAACCAATGATTCAAGAGCAACTTTGTTCTTTATACAACAAATAAGTATTGCAATTCAAAGAGAAAACGCTTCATCTCTTCTCGGTACGTTTCCCCGTTCTAAGCCTCTAGAAGAACTTTTTATGAAACCTAATCATAAGAAACGTAATTCTTCTACAACTTTCAAACTTTCTCACATTACAGACCCTAAAACATGTGATCTTTCCTTTTTCCGAAATTCTTATTTAACATCTTCATTCTCTTCTTCAGAATGTGTACCTTCTGATAATGCATGCGTTGACAATTTAATATATTATGCCCCCAACAAGCTTTTGGGCCTCAGTGTACTAAAAAATACAGATAACCACCAGCCATTCATAGGAATACTGAAGAAGATGACTATGCTAGAGAATGATGCGATTCTTATACGCAATAGATTATCTCTAACCAAAACAGTTTTCAAATCCGTAATATCTACATCCAATTCAATAGCAAACATCATCAATTCAAATTCCTTATCACGCCGATCAAGTGAGAAAGACAATCATAGAATCCGAGATTATTCGTACAATGATAGTAGTTGCGAAAGAGCTTTTAACAATATCTCCACAATCAGATCCATAAAGGGTATTCCCCAAGATTCTTTGGGTCTCAAAGGCCTCAAAAATATTGGTAACACATGTTTCATGAATAGTATTATCCAATGCCTATCAAACACAAGGTGGCTATTAGAATATCTAAAGAAAGACGCATACATAAGAGATATTAACATAAACATATCTAGCATAAAAGGAACACTAATTAAAGCATTTGCTGAAGTTATTCAAGAACGTTGGTCTGTAGACTGTTAATACAGTATCATTGAAAAGTAAGATTCAGCGATTTACTTCAAGGTTCATATGGGATACACTCAACATGATGCACATGAGTTTCTTCGTTACCTATTAGCAGGACTTCACGAAGATGTCAACAAGGTATATGAAAAATCAAAGCCCATATTAACAGAAATTGATGACGAATTTAGTGATATCGAGAAAGCACAAGAATTTTGGTTAAGATATGCGAGAATGGACAACTCCAAGATTATGGATAACTTTGTCGGTCAATTAAAATCAACAATCAAGTGCACACACTGTGGTCACTGTTCAGTTACCTACGATCTTTTTTGGGATTTATCTCTTCGGATACCACAAAGAACAGGTCAATTACGACTTTCACAATGTTTAGATTCGTTTACAAGAGAAGAAACACTCGACGGTGATGAGAAACCAACTTATTCGAAATGTAAGGAACGAATACGATGCATTAAATAATTCTCAATTCATAAATTTCCGAAAATACTGGTTATTCACCTGAAGCGCTTTTCGCAAACAGAAAGTTTTAGTGCAAAACTTAATGATTCAATAGATTTTCCAATAGAAGGGCTTGATATGAACCATTACGCGGCTGATAATGTGGCACCTTGTATGTACAACCTCTACGCTATATGTAATCACTGTGGAACCACTTATAATGGTCACTACACAGCATTTTGCCGACATCCCTACACATGACAGTGGCACGAATATAACGATTCAAGAGTGCTATTAATATCGTGGAAATCTTTAGTCAGTGGAGAAGCATATGTTCTCTTCTATGAACAAGATGACACAAAATCCCACCTTTAAGTTTAATAATTTTTTTTCATTAATTTTTAAATTGTATATTTTCATTGTGAATCAATGTGTTGTTTGTTTATTTTTCTGCAAAATTTATTTATATATTCATATATACATTGTATCCGTTTAAATTTTCTTGATAATAAAATAAGTCTTTTTAGATGTCAAAAAAAAATATTTATATAGATGTTTCACATATAATTTGGATGTTCTTAAATTGTTTGAATTTAAAAACAATTAAAACTGTGGAATTTCTATTTAATTTTAGGTAAACTGCTTACTGATCACGCTCGATCATTTGGATTCGTTAAAACCCAAGCCGATGAGGTATTTTTCAATGATCAAGAAATAATAAAAAATAAAATTTAATTTATTTCATATAAATGTAAGAATTAATAATGTTTTTCGTTCATCGTGTTTCTTGTTATAATTCATTCATCATTATTCTAGATTGTTCGATATATATATTAAGTGCAAACGTAATTTTTGTATATTTAAATTTAATAAAAAAATGTTTAGCAACTAGTTTTTTTCTTAAAACCCCTTCGTAATGAAAAGAATTATGAATAAAATCATTTCCTACAAACAAAACTAATTTTTGTATACAAAAACAAAGAAAAAACTCCACACTTTCCAGATATATGGCTCCCCGTAACAGATTTAGAAATTGCCATATCAATAATTTGATCGATATCCACCTCATACACCATGTGATTCAAATTTCCTCTACGTACTGAATTATCAAACCACCCAATAAAATTTACAGTATTAACCATATATACCAGATTTACCTCGCTGTGACTATTTTCCGAAAATACAACTAATATTTATTGTAATCTATTAAAACGTCTTTCAAACTTGTCCGATACCTAATTTCCATTTCAGACGGTTGTTGTATTGGTCTTGTCTAAGATTTATCTCACTCATAGCCCTTATAACTCCTTTCCTCTAAATTTTCCTGGGCTTCACTCTCCTTCTTCGACCCGGCGGTATCCATTCCAATGTTTTTTTTTACAATCTTGTATCTGGCATTCTCTGGACGTCTCCATACGATATTAGTTGTTTCCTTTCTGTTGTTAGTGATTCATCTATACCAATTCGGCGTTTTACCTCTTCATTTTGGATTAGGAGGACGAGATATTCCTAAAGATCTTCTAAACACCGCTTTTACTTTTCTTTTGATATTCTCTGTTAGCCGCCATGTCTAGGCTCCGAACAGAAGACTACTGTTGATAAGTATATCATATATTAAATTATTTCCTTATTTTCCCATTTCTTGAGACCAAAGAATTCCACCGGGGCAGACAATGGGCTCGTTTCATGAAATTCAATGATAATGTCACAAGATATATTGGGTCTGAACTAAGAATTTGCTACTAATAACGCCACTCTACGATTTCAAATAAAAATCAAAAAAAATATTGAAATTTGAATTCTTGTGGTAGGCTAGAGCCAGTGGCAAACAAAGATATTTTGCGCTGTTGTCACGAGGGAAAACTTTATAAGTAGACTAGTTATCTTTTTTCTTTAACACCCTGTCATATAATTGATATGAGTCTCCCTTACTATTTAAATTCTCGTATTGTGTATAATATTCGCCCTTACTATTGTTTCTGGATTGTCACATTTATACATACTGTCAAGTTGATACTTATGTGTATGTTTTGTGGATTAAAGCCTAAAAGTCGAAGTTTTTTTTTTATATTACAATTTAATCCACAAAACATACACATAAGTATCAACTTGACAGTATGTATAAATGTGACAATGTGACAATCCAGAAACAATAGTAAGGGCGAATATTATACACAATACGAGAATTTAAATAGTAAGGGAGACTCATATCAATTATATGACATTCTCCCCAGGTTTATTAAAGTTCATAGCAACTTAAACGGAGGATGTCGCTCTCTAGCAGAACGACGGACTGTAGGTACTTCTGGTTCAGTATTACTTGGAAGATTTTCAGTTATCTCAATTTCAGAAGGCACCCGTTAAAGAGAAACGCAAAGTACTGTCAAAACGTACTCTTTCAAATAATGTTCTCCTAATCGGGTGCCTCTTATTAAAAAAGGGAACTCTCTCGTAGACAAAGAAATTTGGAAATATATATTTTAAACTGCAGTGATGATGCTTTCAAAATAGAAAATATAACGTAAAATGTATGTATAATGAAAATTAAATGTTCTCCATGTAGGTTGAGTTGTTTGGAAAACGTGTCATGTAACACATCATACACAAATTGCGTTACCTCAAAGTTCCAAATTCGATTTAGTACCGGATCGCTTACTCTTCTTCTGTTTAGGGGAGTTTGAGTGACTGAGACACCATGTCCACATACACTTGAGGAAGATTTGTCGAATTAGCTTCGGTGAAACTTGGATCCATTTTAACGATGTCTTTTAAAAGGCGAACAAACAGAAGCACATTTTCTACTATAAAATAATATAACAAACAACTAAAAAGTCGGCGAGGATGATATCTGTTTGAGGTTGGTTGTGGATATTGATGTCAATTGTCAAATTCTT
Source organism: Galeruca laticollis (assembly GCA_963921935.1). Lineage (NCBI taxonomy): Eukaryota > Metazoa > Arthropoda > Insecta > Coleoptera > Chrysomelidae > Galeruca > Galeruca laticollis. The sequence continues at coordinate 5,710,442 of OY998178.1, forward strand.
CTAGTCGATTTTCACTTTGTATTAATCAACTTGGATAGTCAAGTAGGATTTGTCAACAGAACGTACTTTCAATCTGACAACAAGGGCTTCTGTCATTGGTCGACTTCCAGCGGTTTATTTGAATCTAATAAAATTTTTAAATCTAATTTTCAAAGATATCTATAACTTTTTGAGATAAATTTCGTTATCATAGACAACTATATGATATTTTTAATCCTTCTGATATGATTTCACTTGTTAATTCATACCCATGGAACTAGCCCATTGTTCATTTCGTGCATGTGTTTCTCTTTTTTATTTCATTTTCATCTTTCCTTGTAGAATGGAAAATAACCCCAAGATAAGTGTATTCATTACAGCATAAATCATATACACAATTAGTGAAATATAAATACATATATCATTTGTATTGGTTAAATTTTATGAAGATTTAAAAGCGTAGATTCTATAAATAATCTCTTCATAAGACAAAAAACCCCTAAGTCAACGGAGAGAAACTGTTACAAATTTCTATAAATAATCCAGTACTTTCTCGTGAATAGCAATGTTAAATATAGATAATCTATTGTAGGCTTATACGAAAATACTACCATTATTCTTAAAAATAGGGCTGGTGAATCTTTTAAGCCTATAAAACAAATTGTTGTGACGTTGCCACTTCACAAAAGAATTCCTGTGGTGTTCGAAAATTTTTGTTGTAAAATTATTCATGTAATAATGGAGTAGTTTACTAAAATTATCAATAAAATGAATAGGAATAGAAATTTTCTGTATATATTATTGACACTTAGAATTATTTTCTGATAAAACCAACAAAAATAAACAGTTTTAACGATTAAAACAACCTTTTTCTACTTTGCGATTCTAATGATTACTTTATGAAACCCCGTTGAGCTTCAAAAGAGACCATTTCTCGAAACGCAATATTTTATTCATCAAGGTTGGTAACACTAACAACGAAACATCAACGATCGTTGCTTAAAAGATTAAACACACAAATAACATAATCCAATTTTAATCCTAGTGTTCGAATTTGGCCTTTAATTACCAAATTCTCCCGTGATTTAATTTCAACTTCCCTTGTATACTACTGTTCGAATATTATGCTCAAAACATATAACTAAATATATCCTTATTTTCAACAGTTAATATTTCTTTACTTCACTAAAAAAGTCATTTAAATTTACTAACACCTAAGGAAAACAGATAAATATCGTTTTCTGAAATTCTACTGAACATATCAAAGTCCCCGACATCTTATCTCTTCATAAAAACTCTCTTCCAAACTCTGTTATCTGTATCTACGAAACCGTTGAAAACCCCACAAAAAACATCTTCATAATTGCAAAATTCACTTGTTGTTCGAACGTTACATTTTAAAATACTTTCATCCCATTGGCTAGTTTCTAATAGCTTGCTCATTCCTCGATCCTACGTCATCAAACATATAAATACTCCATATAACCTACATTCAGTCTCTTTTCATCATCAAACGGGACACACAAAGGTACTCATTTGAGAAGAGCACCCGGCATGTTCATAGCGGGAACAAACATGTGTTCTTAAACCGTAATCATCTCATAAATCTTAATAATATGTGCAAACTACCTTCATTCACCGCGTAAAAGTCAAGTGAATTCTTAATTGTTCAAGCAAATAAAAGAAAAATGTACTTTTCGTCAATATACAAGTGAAAGTGACATAATAGTTTGATTTAAAAAACCGCCATAATCCTACGAATACTACAGTGAACTACATATAATTACACGGTCCTTCGAACTAAGTAAACTACAACCTTCCGTTCCATTTATTATCCCAAGTACAAAAAAGGGTTAATAAAACACCTAGGAACGCTTTGATCGTAACATAGTACATCATTGAGCATTAAATACTACAACAAACAGTTCAAGTAGGGGACACCTTTCATCATTTTTCACGCAGTTAGACGATTAAACAAAGTAAAAAGTACAAACTTATTGCAAATTTACATAATTATTCGACTTTCAAATGTTTCAAGTTGACGCTAATATCGGCATTACCAACCGCTACGTCATGAATACAAAATTACCTAAATCGATTTCATTATCCTATTTTTTAAATTTTATTACTTTTTGGACCAAAAAAACGCAAAGTATAGAAAATAGTATAAAAAACTTGTTTCGCAAGGCCTTCCATCGCACTTGTCATTTAAAAAACGAGCCCAAGGCGAGGCGGCATTTCGACGTGTGCGACTTTCAAATGGTTCAAGTTGACGCTAATATCAGCCTTACCAACCGTTACGTCATTAATACAAAATTACCTAAATCGATTTCCTTATCCTATTTTTTAAATTTTATTACTTTTTGGACACAAAAATCAAAAAGTAAAAAAATAGCATAAAAAAACTTGTTTCGCAAGGCTTTCCATCGCATTTGTTTTTTAGAAAACGAGCCGTAGGCGAGGCGACACTTGGACGTGTGCGATAAAATGATGCTTTATGAAACTCGAGTCGCGTTAGTTTTAGATGTCATTAGTTCTAGAGTCTTTCATACGGACTCTTCGGAGTCATTCCCAAAAAGAACGCACTACTCTTGAAGCGGAGTCGCATGCCCCTAACAAAGCGTTAAGGCTCCAGGGGAAAGAGGGAAAATACTGAGTGTCAGACGCCCCTACTAAAAAGAACGCATCGCTATAAAACACGAGTCACTCCCGGGCCTAAAACGAACGAGACTTTGTTCTTTAATATACTAATTTACTACTTTGTTTCCATTTATATTTTCACACAGGTAGGATTTCGGCCCGCTTTGGTTAATCAATTGTTGTTGCAACTCTATCTATCTGAAGTTCTGAACTCATTTAGCCTCATAGCTCTTACAGAAACTTGGGAAGTAAAAGATGCAGACTCACTAACCTTAAGTGGATATAGAATGATATGTAACAGAAATAGAATTAATCAAAATGATGGTGTTGTGATATACGTCCGTGATGATTATTATGAATATCATGAATTCATCAAAATTGGTGAAGTTAATGGAGTTATAGTCAATATGAAGTGTGAGAATGTTAAAATAAACGCGATTGTTTTGTACAGACCTCCTTGCACTAAGATCGAGGATTTCAACTTGAATTTGAATACTTTTTTTGAGGAGAAAAAAATTCCTGTCAACGATTACACTTTTTTTTTGGGAGATTTAAATATAAATATATTAGAGCAGGATAATAGAGATGTGGAAGATTACCTAAATGTCTTGTCAGCTGAAGGATTCAGATCCCTGATAAATAACCCTACTCGAATAACTACTGTCTCGAGAGCCTGTCTGGACCACATATTTTTAAAATGTAATACTGACATTATTGAAAATAACTACCCAGCAGTAATTTTTACAAATATCACCGATCACTTCTCCATAGCTGTAAAAATGGTTAACTTGAAAAATAAACATGAAAGTAATGATAGCAATGTGACCCAAAATTATCTGAACGAAAGAAAATTGTTAGATATAATCAGCACTGAAAGATGGATAACTGTTTATGGAGAAAGGGAAGTTAATTTTGCTACTGATAACTTCATTAAAACCCTGAATGAAATAATAAAAAAATCTACTTATTCCAAAAAAAATAAAACTTTCAAAAAGAAGAAACCGTGGATCATCAACGGCCTTATAACTTCTATTGATAAAAGAGACAAATTACACCAACTCTCCATAAGAGATCCCTTCAATTTAGAGAAAAAAGCTGCTTATGATAATTACAAAAATAAACTTACTGCATTATTGAAAGAAACCAAACATGAATACCTCAAAACAAAGATTTATGAAAACAAATCATCTACAACAAATCTGTGGAACGTCATTAAGGAGTTCTGCAATAAACCGAATACAAACAAGACAATAAAGAAAATTAAATCTGATAATGGTGCTGATATAACTGACAAACTGCAGATTGCAAAATACTTCAATCAATATTTCTCTAGTATTGGTGAAAAAATGGCTAATGCTATTCCTCAAAGTCCAGAAATCAAAATCAAAACGAAACGCGTCTGTGCCTCAATATTTCTGAAGCCAACAGACCACACCGAAATAGAAGAGCTTATTAGGGAATTGAAGAATAAAAAAGCTAGTGGCCTCGATGGTATATCAAACGAAATCCTTAAAATAACAAGTAATTTTGTGTGTAAACCGATATCGTATATTATTAACTTAGCTTTAGATAATGGAAAAGTCCCAAATCACTTTAAAAAGGCAGTAATAGAACCAATTCACAAATCAGGAGACAGACATCTTGTAAGCAACTATAGACCTATATCTTTGATTTCTTCAGTATCAAAATTGTTTGAAAGAGCAGTAAAAAACCGCTTGGTTAGTTTTATTAACAAGAATAAAATAATCTCTTCTCACCAATTCGGGTTTCAGGAGGGAAAATCTACTCAGGATGCTATCGCTAGATTAACATCCATCGTTTATTCAGCTATTGATCACAAAAAATCTTGTTTGGGAGTATTTGTTGATCTGGCAAAAAATTTTGACACGGTAAATCATGGTTTATTGCTTGATAAATTAGAACGTCTTGGAATTCGCGGTATTGCACTAGACCTTTTCGAAAGTTATCTCAAAGACCGCAAACAAGTTGTAAAAATAGATAATATGAGTAGCCAAGAAGAGTTGGTAACAGTCGGAATTCCCCAAGGAACCGTTCTTGGGCCGATACTATTTATAATTTACTTGAACGATTTGCTACAGTTGGTCTCAACTGGAGTAATCTTGTCATTTGCTGATGACACAGCTATTATTTACGAAGGGCAAAACTGGTCAGAAATCCAAAAAAATGCTTCTGACGATATGCAGAATATCCTTAAGTGGTTTGAGTCGAACAAATTGACTGTTAACGCCACTAAAACTAAAATAATACCATTTTCTTCATATAAACCATTTTTGCCGGATTATAATACTATCTCTGTAGGAAATCGTACTCTTGAGCTCGTACACTCGGTCAAATATCTAGGCATACATATTGACTCCTTTTTGAAATGGGACGCTCATGCTCGCAACATCACCAATAAGCTCAGGGGCCTAATCTACAGATTCAAACAACTAGTAGAATTTTTATCTCATGAACAACTGAAAACTATATACTCCGCTTTTGTTGAATCCATATTACTGTATGGTATCATTGGTTGGGGAGGAATTAGGAATAATTATCTAAACTCGATCAATACCGTTCAGAAACTCATTCTGAAAATTATTCTAAAAAAACCTCGCAGATTCTCCTCCAATCAAGTATATATTAATTCAAAGGTATTGGACATTCGGCAACTTTTTTGCTTCAAAACCCTTTGTTTCTTGTACTCTAACAGGCATTATACATATAATGTACCACATACATACGGAACGAGACAGAATACACAATCCGCTATATATGCCCCTGTTACACATAAAGCACTTGGCCAGAGAAGCTTCTGCTTTATTGGATCAAAATTATGGAACAATTTACCCCACACTTTGAATAAATATAATTCAGTTTGTCTTTTCAAAAACAAATTAAAGGAATGGATATTTTCAAAGGGCGGAAAGTATTTCGCTAATGTAATTGATCCGATTTTAGTTATATAAATGTTGTTTGTTGTTTTGCATCTTGTGTTTATATATGTGTGTGTGAGTGTATATTCTTAGTTTATAAAAATGTTAATTGTCCTAAATATATGTCTTTCACCTGTAAAAGTTATTAGTTATTAGCGTCATAATTAATAATAAATGATAAATGTATATACTGGTTATTACTATTTATTTTTTTTTTAAGTTTCAACATTTGTCAGACTCATTTAAGATATATGTTCCATAAAGAATCAATACCCGAAGACAAGTTCTTTGATGAACTTAGTCGGGTACCTCACACTACTCTTGTTTATTTAATGTACATCACATCTGTTCATGAACACTATACCTCAGATTATTGTATTTTTATTTTTTTGTATGTAAACATGTATATGTATTTATAAATAAACATTCATTCATTCAATTGGTAGGTCCTAGGTCACCGGTATGACGTAAAGTACCAATTACAGGCGAAATCGTTTGGCTCTCAGTTGGTACTATATATATATATATATATATATATATATATATATATATATATATATATATATATATATATATATATATTTTAGTTTTTTTTTTCTTGAATCTTATTTCATTATATATTTTTTTTGGAAAAAATTTTCTTGGGATTGTAGGTTCCTAGTTAAACAAATCAAATGGTTTTTTTGGTATTAATTAACATTTTTGTTTACGTTTCGGACATATCGTGTCCTTCATCAGAACATAATTCTACAAATAGATGACAAAAATTAACAATTTATACACTACATATGTCTATCCTAAAAATAACTTACCATAAAACAAGAGCTTGGCGAGCGCATGTTAAAATACACGAAAACAATCATTTTTATTAAAAACATTTAGTATCAATATAAAACCCACATACAACTGCCAGTACACTACATTATATTATTGTCATAATATAATGTAGTGTACTGGCAGTTGTATGTGGGTTTTATATTGATACTAAATGTTTTTAATAAAAATGATTGTTTTCGTGTATTTTAACATGCGCTCGCCAAGCTCTTGTTTTATGGTAAGTTATTTTTAGGATAGACATATGTAGTGTATAAATTGTTAATTTTTGTCATCTATTTGTAGAATTATGTTCTGATGAAGGACACGATATGTCCGAAACGTAAACAAAAACAAAAATGTTAATTAAAGCCAAAAAAACCATTTGATTTGTTTAACTAGGAACCTACAATCCCAAGAAAAATTTTTCCAAAAAATATATATATATATATATATACATATATATCATATCACTTGTATACACTCCGGAGGCTGTATCTGTGTAATAAACCGAAATTTCTCAAAAAATTACCAAAAATGTAGTAAATCAATACTTTTGTCGTATCCCATCTAGGTTTGATCGGAAAAGTAATAAAAACTTATTGTTTCGCAAGGAGAAATCAAAATCGCAATTGAAATAATAAAATAATTTCCATATTAAGTTGAACAATTTATTATATTTCGACGCCGCCTCGTATACTTTCTCTTTGTAGACAATCATAAAAAAAATCCATGTAGGTACCTATATAATATTACGTTGTAATGTTTTTAATTACATTCAACTTCAACATTTAATCGTATCATTTTGCACGTTATTAAATGGAGTGACAGTAATAAATTAACATAATTTATTCTCGATTAACTTTTTTAATGTTTCTGAAACGACACGTAATTATCAATTTCATTATAAATATACTTTCAGTAAAATATGTTAAACATAGTTTCTTACGTATTTATCACAAAATAAGTCTCAACGTGGCAACGCCGATATCGGATATGTTGGAAAAAGCTTATGAGATGACAATTTTGCCAACATACGTGACCGTAATAGAACCAACTGCTTGTACGAGTACAAGTCCTCTTTTTTCGTAAAGAATGCTGCGTAAATGGGAAAACTCGGAATGTTACGTCGTTTCTTGATGATTAGTTTTATTAATTATGACTGGTTTATTTAATTTCTTCAATATTTCTTTATTTTTATTTGGGTTCTAACAGAGTTTGACAAGCAGGCAACATCGCAAACCACTTCATTTCTGTTATTCAGTTCCTAGTTTTATTTGAGCAAGCAAGATTAGTTTAGACAACAAGAGTATTGGGTTAGTTCAAGTTTGGTCGCGACCGGTGTGACCTCGTAAACTTTATTTTTGTTTCCAGTGTTTTCTTTTGTAGTGTGTGATTTGTGCAAAGTGCAATGTACTCGAAATTAAAGTAGGATATGGCCGAACAGCATCGTGACCCGTCCGAAATCGAGTTGGAACAGCAAATTCTGCTGATCAAGAAGCAACAACAACTCCAACATCAGATTTTATTACAGCAGTTCCAGCGCGAACAGCAACATTTAGCTGAACAACATGAACAACAATTACGTCAGCATTTGGAGCAATTTTGGGAGAGACAAAATCACCTGAAGGAGCTCAGGCAAAGAGAGCAGCTGGAAGTGCTGCGAAAAAAGGAGAAACATGAGGAAAGTGCGGTGGCTAGTACGGAAGTTAAACAAAAACTGCAATCATTTTTGCGACAAAGGGCTTCGGGAGTTAAAGGTTCTAGACCAGAAAACTCTTGTTGGTAAGTTAACTTTTTTTTAAGAGTTCAAAGACCAAAGGATAACAGATAACAGCTGATTTAGCGGATTCTCATTACTGCCAACCTTCTAAATTGTTGACTGTTTTTGTTTGTAAACAAAAATATATTTACAAATATTAATTTTTCTCGACACAACATATTTATTACCTAATTGAAAAGAAGCAATTATTTTATTAGACATATGATTGATAAAAACACGCCTTATTAATAAAGTAATCATAATATTTAACAAATTTGAATCATATAAACATCAATCCTTTGTTTGACTACGTTATTCTTTTATAATAAAGATCGCATAGTTGAAACTACATTTATTATTTATATATCCAACAGGTGCCTCTTAATGTGAAAATCAATCCACGCATTCTCAGTGATACTTCTAAGTCGGATATGTAAACAATTTGTTATGAAATTTTAATACCAACTTTCAAGTCGATTTGCTTTTATTATCATTTTAAAATTACGCATTAAACTGCATTATAAAACGACAAACATTTTATATAATTTTATGGAATAAAGGGAGCTAATATAGTGTAAGTTGAAAAATGTAATTTTTGGGAAACAATAAAATAAAAAATGTATTTAACGTTGGTTTTGTGACTGATATGAGTATTGGTAGTAATGGTTTCATTGGCATAAATAATGATTTTCTGAAATAACAAGAATCAATACATTTAAACAGTTTTTAAAATTTTCAAGGTCAAGATGATTGAAAAGGGTTGCCCTTGAACTAAAATATGAGCTTTAAATAGCCATATCGCAGTTAATTACCACCCTACAGAGATAAATAAAAAAATTATCCTTATTTTTTTTATACTCTCAACACTTTACATATCTTTAGTATTCCACTATTTTTGACTCGATTTTTGAAAATAAATTTTTTAGTTTACTCAGAATTTTTATTGAAATCCAATATATTTTTTTCAAAACTAAACTCAAGTTTCATCTACTGATACCTTAACAGACTCTGGTAATTTATTGAATTCTTAGAAACCTTTGAAAAACAGTGAATTCACTGTCCCACGAAAAGAAGTGTTAGAAACATGGATGTCATTTTTGCAATATGTATTATAATTATGAATATTCTTATTATAAGTTATGTATCTCTGAAAGTACAAAGGTATCGATTTGTTTATTATTTTGTATACAAAAATCATAGCCAAATAAAATAATCTGTTTTCAAGTGAAAACCAATTAAGGGTCAATAACATTGATCTTATAGGGGTGAGGCGATTTGTTACCAGTATTATTCCCATTCCACGATTTTGAAGCTTCTGGAGCATATTCAACTTATTGAGATTAAACAGATATACAATCGATAAGCAATAATCAAAATGTGGCCGAATAATTGAATTATACACAGTGATTTTAGTCTCAGTAGATAAGTGTTGAGATATACAAGAGAAAAACAATAGTTTTTTCGAAATCTTTTTATAAGCATAATCCAAATGACTATTGAAGTTCAAAACATTAACTAGAATGAATCCCAAATATTTAACATTTGACACAACTTAAATTCCTTCATTATCAATATTCGAGTCATTCCTATGCTGGTAGCCGACGAGTAAACATCGCTTATCGGTAATTATACCTCATTAAATTCAAATCAAAATACGAGTTTCTTTTTTCGGTGTATTGTTGAAAGTAGTAAATAATTAACAATCATCATGTGACTTTTTCCAATACTTGTGATCGATGCTATAAACAATTGAACATAATTATTTCCAAAAGTTTTAAGAAGTGAAGACATTTTATTTTCATCAGTGGCGTAACATCAAGTCAGGTAACTGTTATTTCCTACAAAATATTTTCAGGGATCCATTAGGGACTCCTGTCTTTCCTTTTCATTTGTATTGGCTTTGGTATCCAGGGACAATTATCACTTAAGAAGACAGTTTATTAGTGGATAACTCCCTAGATTTAACTGTTCATTGACAACTTCATATTGTGGGTTTCTTAAATGTCTTCTAATTTCCAAATCTTCAAGGAAATCCAGTTCTTGTTTCTTTTCACAAATATGCAGCACTTCTAGTTTTGTGTTAGGTGTCAATGAATGATTTGTGTCAAGTAGATGTTTTGCATAGTGGGATTTATCTGGTTGTTTTAACCTGTATGCTCCTAAGTGTTCACTGTATCGGATTTCAAAATTCCTAAGGGTCTGACCCAAATAGACAGCATTACATTCTGGACATTTGAGTTTATATATACCTGACTTCTTTAATAGTGGTATTTTTGTTTTTACATTTAACAATTTTGTACTAACGTTACTTTCTGTTTTAAAAGAAATTGTTGTATTCGTTCCTGAAGATATTATCTTTGAAATATTATTAGAAATACTTCCTGCATATGTGATGGTTTTATAAGTTTTTATTTCATCAGCTTGTTTAGGAAATATTAGTTGTAATGCCACTTTTTCCTCTTTTTTACTAATTAGCTTATTTATCATATTTAATGGATAACCGTTGGATCTTGCTATTTGTCTAATTGTATTAATCTCTCTATCAAAATTACATTTGATCATAGGAACTGAAAAAGCTCTATGTATCATTGAACTATATGCCGCCAGTATGTGTGACATAGGGTGATTGGAATTATCTGTACTTGATTATTCAATTTACCGAAAACCAACACTGACTGATGTGACAATTCCATTCAATTCCAATCACCCTATGTCACACAGACTGGCGGCATATAGTTCAATGATACATAGAGCTTTTTCAGTTCCTATGAACAAATGTAATTTTGATAGAGAGATTAATACAATTAGACAAATAGCAACATCTAACGGTTATCCATTAGATATGATAAATAAGCTAATTAGTAAAAAAGAGGAAAAAGTGGCATTACAACTAATATTTCCAAAACAAGCTGATGAAATAAAAACTTATAAAACCATCACATATGCAGGAAGTATTTCTAATAATATTTCAAAGATAATATCTTCAGGAACGAATACAACAATTTCTTTTAAAACAGAAAGTAACGTTAGTACAAAATTGTTAAATGTAAAAACAAAAATACCACTATTAAAGAAGTCAGGTATTTATAAACTCAAATGTCCAGAATGTATTTGGGTCAGACCCTTAGGAATTTTGAAATCCGATACAGTGAACACATACAGCATACAGGTTAAAACAACCAGATAAATCCCACTAGGCAAAACATCTACTTGACACAAATCATTCATTGACACCTAACACAAAACTAGAAGTGCTGCATATTTGTGAAAAGAAACAAGAACTGGATTTCCTTGAAGAATTGGAAATTAGAAGACATTTAAGAAACCCACAATATGAAGTTGTCAATGAACAGTTAAATCTAGGGAGTTCTCCACTAATAAACTGTCTTCTTAAGTGATAATTGTAAAGATCAGCAGATATAGTTTTCCTAGTTTTCTATATCATTACACAGTTATACTGATCTTAATTGGAAAAATGATATCCAGGATATCACCATAGGGCTAATAATATCTAAGCTTCAATATTTGTAATATCACATCTTCTTTTTTCTATAAACATATATTAAGTCAATCACAAGTTAGGTCACTTCTTGGTCTAGCCAAAAATAACTACTAAACATCAGGTAGGCATCAAATAAAATGTAACTTCTGTCATTCTGACAATGATATTGATTTATCGAAACAATTGTCAATCTTTTAGAATTTTCAATAACTTTTATTATATTGTGGAATTAACTAGAAACCGTGAATTTCATTTAAAACACTAATATGAGCAGATTCCACGAAGTAAGTGTCAAGACAGTTAATTTCATGGTATAGTTATCTTAAAAGTCTTATTTGGAATTTCTTTTATTGTAATTTTGCAAATTTCTTTGAACAAAATGCTTTAAAACATTATATTTCTATATTGTTAAAATTAATAAAAATATTAAGACAATATATGTTTGTTTTATTATTTTAGCAATTTATTATATTTATAATAATAATTTATTTTATGTGTTATAATATCACTGTTCAAAGTTTATTTTAACTATATAATTATCCTACAACTTATAAATAATGTAGAATTAGCAGTTAACAGAATTTTCCAAAGTAGTTGTGTGTTGATTTGATTACTATTTACAATTTATTCATCTAGTCGATTTCTAAATTCTATTCAAGTTATTCCAGGTTAATTTTGCATATATACTTCTATTTATAGAGTTGTAAAAGATTTCACAACAAATAAAAATTCTTGTTTAATTTTCAAGTTTTTGTAACCCAGTTGATTAAACAGCAAAATTTTACAAAAAATTATGTCATTTTGAATATTTTGTTATACTTTTACAATATTTTCATATAATTGCAGTAATAGTTTTTTTTATTCAAACTGTTTGATTTATTATTTTATTTAACATATTAATGGCATTTTTATTTTAATTCTTATCCTTTTGCATAATAATTACACATACAGGTTGAACCATGTGCAGGATTTATTAAATTAGACTCCCTTTCGCTAAATACTTTGATAAAAAAATATGACTTTAAAAATTAAGACCTAACGCCTTTTGTATAAAATAAAATATCTCAACTAAAAATTGCTCTAAAGCAGCAAATTTTTGTCTTTGTCACTCGGCATTAAGTAAGAAAGTGACAGCACTTACATTTAAGCTATCAGACACTTACCAGAAGGTAGTGAAACAGGCCCTAAAACTTCTAAAAAGAATCAACGGGCAGATATTTTTGCCTGATGGTGGTGTTAAGTCTTTTTCGTACTGACCTTGACACATTCGGGAATTTCTTAACCTTTTTCTTTGATAACATGAAAATAAACACAAACTGTGATAAGCCCAGAAGCTTTCTGCTGTGGCAATATCCAAATCTTTTGAAGTTGGCACATATGAATTCTTGAAAAAGTTGAACATTGAAGAAGAGGAGGCAGTGCCTCGTTAGACACTTTTATGATTTTCAGACTTCAAATAATGCTCAATATCACCTGCATCACTATGGGAAACACTAAACTCTGTGTAACACTTTTTGTATCTGACAATAGTATTAATGTGCTTAATAAATGGGTGTTTTGCTTGTAGGTTGACGTTAAATAAACACTTGCGTTTCAGCATAACTATAGGTAAATGCCATGTTCCGATATTCCCGAACAGTACTGCCCAGTAAATTTAGCCGTTCCAATTTTACTGAAATTCACTGGCAATATTTTCGCGCCACTTTCTAAGAAGCCCTGTTAGAGACTAAAAAATTGACTGGTGCTACTTTAATAGAAACGGTCATGTAGTTGCAGTAATGTGACAGCTAACAGTACATGAATGATAAGTTGTTAATGTTATAGATTAAAAAATATTGTTATTCCAATCTGCATACAGCAAAAAATGTATAAAGTTGTACTGGAAGATTTTAGCGTAGAAGTTGATGCTGAAACCGCTGCTAATCTTCAAGGTTTGTTCTCCATTGTTGTTCATATAGATGCACCTAACCCAGTTTAAGAATGATTTTTTTTAGATGCGAATTTTGCTAGGCAATATTTGTAGGCGATATCGAGAGAGCTTCAAAACTGACCGAGTTCTCTTTACTTACCTGAAATGTAGTTTGAAAATATCTGGAGAATAATTACCAACTACATTTTGAATGTAACCCTCTATTCGTGCTATCCTTTCAATTGGTCCTCTAATCTTAGAAAGAATAGAAATTTATGGAATCTTCCATCCATAGGTTCATTAGAAATTGAGGTACTTGAGCAATCTGATTTTTCTGATGAATCAGAATCGCTATCACTTAATATTTCATCCAATAAGATACGTTTCATTTCCACCATCGTTTCAGTAAACATGAAAACAATAGGAATAGGTTATTTTCTGTACAACCAAAGCTTGTCACCGATCCGAGGGGGTAACCACTGGACATTTTTTGTGGTAAAAGATTGCCTCCCTTCAGGATCTCCTTGGATTTCCTTGGATCTCTTTAGGATTTCCTTGGATCTCCCCGGATTTCCTCGGATCTCCCCGAATATCCAAGGATTTCCTTGAATCTCCTCGGAACTCCTCTTAATATAATTACGGGATCAATCAACACAAACAGCTATATTTCAATGCACTAATAACATTGTGAAATTTTTTGAGGAATTTTATCTGAATGCAGAATTATTTGTGGATCTTCTTAAAGCATTTTTCGGATTTAATCGATATTATTTGATTGAAAAATCTTGAAATTTGTGAAATTGTATGAAATATGTATTGAAATTACTAGTTCCTTATTTATATGATCGTTGGCAGTGTGTCAAGGTAACTATAGATGGCAAATGTTCCTTTTCCAGATATCTATTGAAATATATTGTGGGAGGATTTTACATCTTGAAAACTTTTCAGGGCTTTCTCTTCCAATATCCAAAACAATCTTCAATAATTTAATTAGACATTTTTAATAATGAAAATTTGTCAGGAGCAAGTCCGGTTAAAGTACACATCTGAAATAACAAAAAATGGGGGGTGCCAAATTTTGGTGAAGACCTTAGGTTCACCATTAGAAATAAAGTGTCAAAAATCCCCATCGATCCCATGTGTGCTAAGAAAGTTATGAGGGGTCAAAGGTCAAAATTTCAGGTTTTTTGGATTTTTCTCAAAAATGGTAAGTTTTATCAAAAAAGTACTCCAGATCAAAGTTGTAGATCTTAAAATTATCTACAAAAATGTTACTTATGATTTTTTTTTCTATAAATTACCATTTCTGAGATATCGCGATTCTAAGAGTCACGTTTTATGTTATATGCACACATTTCCACGCCACCAGTGAGGTAGTGTACTCTACGCGTTTTTTTTAACGTGGTTTCCCCGGTAGGCCTACTCCACGAACTGTTGTGACGTAGTTTTCAGGGACAATACTTTTTTGATTGCATGATGATTATTAATATTGGTATTGGTTTTTGAGATTAACTATTATAATTCTGATTTCTTTGAATATTTAATCTGTTTCATACTCTTCAAAGTCAACTTCTGGTGTCATTTCTTCTTCATCTTCCTCTTCCCCTTGCTGGATGTTCATAAATTGTTCAAATGAAGATGAATCAGTCGACTCTTCATCAAAATCACATGAATCATCTGCTGTTGTATTCAACTCGACATTTGAGCAAGACTGACCTTAGCAATTGGTACACGCTGGAGAACACAGTAACCCTACTTTTCTACAGCCACATTTGGCATTACAACCTTTTTTGCAATTGCAAAAAATTGTGTTAAGGAGTTTTTTCGGAGATGGTGGGAGTAAAGTTTGAATTGGTTCCAAAGTATTGTTTATTAATTTCCAACCCCAGTCTTCTGGGTTCAGTTGATAGCCTAGCCATGTCTAAACTTGATAGTATACTCGATACAGGTGTTGAATAGCAGAGGCCGATGTTGGAGGAAGACAGGATAGTTGTACTTGCTTCTTGTTTCGTGTATTTTTGTAAAAGGTTAAATATCTGTATTTGTCTATGCAATCAATTTTTTTCGGAGCTCCATAAACAGCAAGAAGAAAGCGAATTCCTTTCGTAATTATTGTTTGAGGAGAAGAATCAATTTCTGTAAATACTTTTGCGCAGTCAATCAAATCTTTTTTTTTTTCAAATAATTTGAAGTATTCATTTGAATTTCGTAGCATAAAGACGTGTATCGCTCCGGTTATCAATAGTGCTTCCACAAAAAAAAAGTGAATCACAAAACAAAATTAAATTCTTATCAGCTAATGATAAAAACTGGACAACTCATTAATAAATAAAAAAGACAAAAAAAAATGAACACATTACCAGCTTTTAATGGGCCGGGATTTAATTATAGCCAACAAATGATGCCTCAAAACAATGGAAGTACTGTACAGGGTGTCCCACCTTTCAATACACAAATACCGCAATATCATCAAATTCAAACTCACCCTCAACCAATATTGCATGGACATATTCAACAACCCCAGTATACTGTCAGCCAACCATCCCCTCCACAGCAAGCATCACATAGCCAAAACTACTGTAGAATGTCATCAACTAGTGAAGAAGAATTCGCAGGTTACGACGAGTACGAGCAAAATAATAGCTCCAACAAAAATAATTGGCAAGTAGTTAAAAACACAAAGAGAAGAAAAATTAGTGCAACAAATAGACCACAAGAGACAGTAACAAATAACAAGTTTAGCCCCTTAATACAGGAAGAGATAGTAGACGCCACAAAAATCAACGAAAATGAAAATAAAACACCAAAAACACCTCCAATATACGTATACGGAGTAATTAACTACGGGGAGATGATAGAACAACTGGGCACAATAGCAGAAAGCACACAATACACCACAACATCCCTAGCCGACAATACTGTAAAGATATGTTGTGACACACCAGATACATATAGGAAGGTAATAAAACACATGAGGGACAACGACGTAATACACCATACTTATCAACCTAAAGAAGAGCGTGCCTATAGAATTGTCATTAAACAATTACATCATACTACGGACATAGAAGAAATAAAATCAGAACTAACCAAAAATGGACACAAGGTGAGAAATGTAATGAATTGTAAGAGCCGAATAACAAAAGAACCGCTGAATATCTTTTTCGTCGATCTAGAACCAGCAGACAACAACAGAGATATCTACAAGCTGTCAAATCTACAAAACAGAGCTATTCAAATAGAACCGCCCAAAACAACAAAGGGTATTACACAATGCATGAGATGCCAGCAGTACGGACACTCAAGGTCATACTGCAACAGACCATTTGCGTGTGTCAAATGTGGTGGAGCACATAAAACGACAGCCTGCAAAAAAAGTAAAGATACCCCTGCTAGATGTGCTCTATGTGATGGTGCCCACCCAGCCAACTATAAGGGATGTGCATTCTACCATAGTCTATTTAAATCAAACAATGACAACAATCGTATGAATATACAAAAAAATGCAAATAACACTACAACTAGACCTATTCTGTATACAACGAAACCAGTGCCCCAAAACCACTATCCTATACATCCACAGAATAGCTATGCCAACGTAGTAAGAAATGATAGTGAACAACAGACAAATTTTAATATTAATGATATAATGAACAAATTTCTTGAGGAATTTAAAAACATGTTTCAACAACTACTACAACAAAACAGCATGGTTCTAAACATGCTATCAACGCTTGTATCCAAAATTCAATAGTTTCATTAAAATCGCAGAGTGGAATGCCAATGGGCTTCCACAACATAAAAACGAGGTAGAGTTATTTCTTCATCACAATGAAATAGACGTTCTATTAATAAGTGAAAGCCACTTCACAAGTCGAACTCACTTCAGGATACCTCAATACACAACTTATTCATCAAACCACCCAGACAATACAGCCCATGCTGGATCGGCCATCTTGATAAAAAACACCATAAAACATGTTGAACTACCAAAATACGCCCAAAATAGTTTACAAGCCACAGTTATAAAAGTTAGTATGAGGTCATATGAGCTAACAGTTGCAGCAGTCTACTGTCCTCCTCGTTACAACTTGAAGAAGGAAGACTACAGGAATTTCTTTGATACTCTAGGCCACAAATTCGTTGCGGGGGGAGACTTCAACAGCAAACATATCTTATTTGGATCTCGTATCACAACTACTAAAGGCAGAGAATTAGTAAACTTAATACATGAAAACAACTACCACCCCCTGGCAACTGGCACCCCTACTTATTGGCCAACAGATCCAAATAAGACACCTGACCTGCTGGACCTATTTATTACCAATGGTATTTCCCCTGCTTACATGGACGTCATGCCAAACTATGACCTCTCATCAGACCACTCTCCGATTATAGCAACAATCAGTAGTTTCATAGTTTACAAAACGATAACACCAAGGTTACATAACAGTAGAACTAACTGGGAAAAATACCGAGCCAAACTAGAAGAGGATATCAGCCTCCAAGTAAGTCTCAAAACATCAGACGAAATAGATGGAACACTAACATCTTTAAACTATATGCTCAAAGAGGCCGCACAAAATGCCACCCCTGCAACTAATACAGGTAATAAAGTTCACTACATCCCAGCGGAAATTAAAAAGCTAGTAGCCCAAAAAATGAAGGCAAAAGCAAAATGGCATCGTAGCCATGCCCCATCGGACAAGACCACACTGAATAGACTAAGTAACCAATTAAAATCTAAACTCAAAGAGGAACAAGAAAGATCATTTACATATTATATAACGAATCTAAATCGGCAAGACAACTCAATATGGAAACCCAATTAGAAACGAGCAGGGAACTAATCTACAGTGGGCCAGAAATGACGATGAAAAAACGGCGCTATTT
Organism: Galeruca laticollis; assembly: GCA_963921935.1. Taxonomy (NCBI): domain Eukaryota; kingdom Metazoa; phylum Arthropoda; class Insecta; order Coleoptera; family Chrysomelidae; genus Galeruca; species Galeruca laticollis. The sequence continues at coordinate 5,728,876 of OY998178.1, forward strand.
TCTGAGCATCTAGCTCAAGTATTTACACCCTACAGTGACGCACCAGATATTGAAATTGAAAGCAACCTAATCAACATTCCAGAAAACATCCCACCAATTAAACCACTAACCAAAGACGAAGTCCAAAAAGAAATCCAATACTTAAACAATCGAAAAGCCTCTGGACTCGACAAAATAACTCCTAGGATGATAAAGGAACTACCAGAGAAAGGAATCATACTCGTTACTCTTATCTTCAATGCCATCTTACGCTTAAACTACTGGCCCAAGCTATTTAAAACAGCTGAAATAATCTTAATCCCAAAAGAGGGCAAAAATCCAAACGAAGTAACCTCATACAGGCCAATAAGCTTGCTACCAATGGTATCAAAAATACTTGAAAGACTGCTGCTACAAAGAATCAATTCAGATCCGGAAACAGAAGAATGGATTCCTCGCTACCAATTTGGTTTTCGGAAAGAGCACTCCACGGTCCAGCAGGTTCATAGAATAGTTCATAACATAAATACAGCAATGGAAAACAAGCAGTATTGTACAGCTGCCTTCTTGGATATTAGTCAAGGCACACAGGTCTGGTATTCAAAATAAAGAAATATCTTCCCATCACCTACCTGAAATTATTGAGATCCTACCTAAGCGACAGAGAATTTCGAACGAGAATGAATGAAAGTCTTTCCAATAATTTTCCAATTAAATCCGGGGTACCGCAGGGCAGTGTTCTTGGACCGCTGTTGTATGTACTACATACAGCAGATCTACCAACCAACAATGAAACATTCACTGGAACTTTTGCAGACGATACCGCCGTCCTTGCAGCCCACGAAAACCCAGCTACAGCGTCTTCGATTCTTCAGGCACAACTAAATAACATTCAAACTTGGTTACATAAGTGGCGGATCAAAACGAATGAAACAAAGTCAGTCCAAGTGACCTTCACGCTGAGAAAAGAACAGTGCCCTCCAGTGACACTTAATAACATCCAACTTACACAATCCCCTAGCACCAAATATCTAGAAGTGCACCTCGACTCAAAACTCAACTGGAAAGAACACATACTCAAGAAGCGGAAACAAATTGACCTAAGAATAAAAGACCTACACTGGCTAATAGGCAGAAAATCGAAATTGAGCCTAGAGAACAAAATCTTCGTGTACAAAGCTGTTATCAAACCAATCTGGACGTACGGTATACAACTCTGAGGATGTTCGAGCAAGTCGAACATAACCATAATCCAAAGAAGCCAGTCTAAAATATTACGTATGATAACTGACGCACCCTGGTACGTGTCAAATCTAACACTCCACGAAGACCTAAGAATACCATTTATACAGGATGTAATTACAGAACAAAGTAATAAGCACCACAAAAGACTAGAATCGCACAGCAACCCTCTACTCCATCCCCTAATAGAACCGCAAATTGACAGAAGACTCAAAAGAAACTGGCCAGCCGATCTGAAAAATGATTAAAAGGGTAGCCTCACTGGAGAAGACCTCACCACGCCAATAGGAACACACTGTTCCCGAGCCAACAAATTAGCCTATAGAACTGTTTGTTTTGATTGCTAAGAAAAGTGATATAATAAAAAAAAAAATAATTTGAATACTGATGTTTTGCCCCTTCTGTACATTGCTGATGTAGTATCGCACCCGGTTATCGCATGTAAAAATAAAATATGATTTTGGCATTTTGGAAAAGCAGTTAAACTTTTAGAAGAATATATTTCTATTCACTGTTGAGCCTTTCCAGGTTTCAGAAAGTAAATAATTTTATCAATTGGAGTCCTTGCAGTAAGTAGTACTAACATTTTATTTTAAACCATTCTCAAATTTATTTAAATATGATTCGTCGTTCGAGGTTAGTCATATACGATATTACATGAAGGAGATTGAGAGTCTAAATTTCAACAAATGATCGAACTGAACGATCGATTGAAATGATTCAATCATTTTTCATATCATTCACCAAACGATCGAATCGTGTCAAAATGAACGAATGACACATCACTACTAAAAGAAGCAGGTACATAAGCGACACAACACAGACAATACAATCATCTTAATAGAATCGTCAGATGTTATTCAAGGCCATACGGGTAGAGGGGATTCAGTAAGGGACTGACTATGATTTGAGTATATATTTTCAGAATAGTATAGTTAACACATAAAAGAGACACAAATAGGTATTTTTACTTGTCTTGAGTGCCTGTTTATGTATATACGTGGCGTATGTGTGCATATCACATAGAACGTGATTCTTAGAATCGCGATATCTCAGGAATAGTGATTCCTAGAAAAAAAATCATAGGTACCATTTTTGTAGATAATTTTAAGATCTACAACTTTGGTCTGAAGTACTTTTTTGATAAAACTTACCATTTTTGAGAAAAATCCAAAAAACCTGAAATTTTGACCTTTGACCCCTCATAACTTTCTTAGCACACATGGGATCGATGGGGATTTTTGACACTTTATTTCTAATGGTGAACCCAAGGTCTCCACCAAAATTCGGCACTCCCCCAATTTTTGTTATTTGATAACTATTTTTATGTCTATCTTCACCGGAGTATGTATGTTGATATTACGTGGAAACGATGGATGTTTGATTAAATTCATTTTTGGTCGTGTTATATAAATACTAAATAACCTACAATTAAATTTACAATGGAATTACAACAAAATATGTTCATGGTCTTCCAGAAAAAATGTAGCTGAATTTTGTTAGAAAGGAGTAGACATTTGGATATCTCTATTGAAAACAGAATTGGCATTGGGAAATTTCAAGGTACAGTGGACTAACTTCTCAGTGTGTTTACAAATGCCAATTTGACAGATTTTGAAAGAAAAACAGCGATTCTGAAGATAATTCAAGTTTGCCCGATGAAAGAATCCGATGTTGACTACGAAACGTTTTACAACTCCTCAATTTCAGCTTTTGTTTAATTATTAGTAGTAGTAGTATTTATTTAAATAGGAATCCTAATTTATAATACATAATATATACATCAGTTTACAATTACACATCAGTTTTTTTCTTTTTACAATAATTTCAATTTTCATCACAATAGAATATAATCAAATCCAATATAATAAAACTATATATTCTCTATTTACAATATAATGTCAAGGCACGCTTAAATTCAGACAGACTTTTTGATTTTTTTATATTTTCTGGTAGGCCATTGTAATGGATGAATCCTTTAAAAAACAAACTCTTTACATTATAGGAATGATTTTGCCTCGATACATATAAGCTGTTCTGGCTCCTCGTATTGTAGGTATGAATTTCATTGGTAAATGTAATATACTTACAAAAATACGTTGGCAAAAGATTATTTATCATTTTATAAATATAAGTCATAACTAAATAATATAATCGCCTCTCTACCTTGAGTAATTCCAAAGTTTGAAGCATCATAGAGATAGGAGTCATTCTGTTGCATCGTAGTATAATTCTCATTGCACGATTTTGCAGTTTTTGTAATTGAGACATCTTATTTAAATCAAAGAAGTATAGTAGTGTCGGGCAATACTCAAAATGGGGCTGAATAATGGTCTTATAAACGGTTATTCTGGAATTTAGACTTAAGTGTTGAGACACTCTGGAGAAAAAATAAAGTTTTTTCAAAATTTTCTTTTTTATGTACTCAAAATGGCCACTAAATAATAAGTGATTATCCAACATGAATCCTAAATATTTGATTTCTTTGACAATTTCAATTTGTTCATTATTTATTTCTATACTTATTTGATCATTGCTTATTTGATTGTATTTATGAGGTGTTGTAATTATCATAGCCTTGCTTTTATTTACATTTAGCTTTAGTTTATTCATTTTTAAATATTTATTCAAACTTCTAACACACTATTTATTTTAAACAATACTCTATCTAAATTCTCATCACTTACAGATATTAATGTATCATCTGCAAAGATATGAATGTAGTCACAATCAACAAATTTATCTATATCATTTATGTAAATCAAGAACAAGATAGAGCCTAGAATACTTCCCTGAGGAACTCCATGCTTTACCTCAATAGTAGGTGATATTGTATCGCCAATTTTAGTAACTTGTTTTCTATTAGTTAAGTATCCTTTTATCCAATTTAATACCTTACCCCCTATACCATACCACTTTAGTTTTTTAAGTAATATTTTTCTATTTACGGTCTCAAAAGCTCTTCTTAGATCCAATGATACTGCTATAGTATATAAATTTTTGCTCATATTATTCTTCCACTTAGTGACAGTCAGCTGGATAGCTGATTCACATGAATGTTTGGATCTAAAACCAGACTGATTAATAAACAACAAGTTATTTGACTCGATATGTTCCAATAATTGCTGACAAACTACTGATTCCAATAATTTTTCCACAAAAGGTAAAGAATTAATCGGTCTGAACTCACTACTTTTATTAGTATTAGTAATCTTCTCAACAGGTGTAACGATACTAGTTTTCAGTTCCTCTGGGAATACGCCAGTTTCCAGTGATGTATTAACAAAATGACACCACACATGCCCAATAACATCAAAACTGTTTTTTACTACTTGACTATTAAGTTCGTAAATTGTAGATCCTTTATTTTCCAAATTTTTTATAATTAATCCCAACTCTCTCAAAGAAATTGTTTTAAAATTACTAAAATGATTCTCACACTCTTGGATATTACAAATAAACTTAATATCCTCAATACTATACACCATTTCACTAATACTATTAACAAAAAATTCATTAAAATGTTCAGAAAGCTCACGATTATTTCTTATAAGAGTACTCTGACCATTGTTTTCAAAATAAACACCATTGGAAAAATTACTATTGTATTGTTTAGGGTTAATTAATTTTTTTAATGTTTTCCACATCAACTTTGGATTTTTTACATTTTTGTCAATTTCATTATAGTAATAAATATTTTTCTTTTCTTTCATTAAGTTAACCACTGCATTACGTTTGTGTTTATAACTTTCCCAGTTAATATTATTCGGAATACTTTTAAATATTTTATATGCATTATCTCTATCTCTACTCAACTTTTTTATATCATCGTCATACCAAGGCAACTCATTTTCGTAATATGATATAGTTTTTTTTGGTGCAATTTCATTAACAACTGAGCCAAAAACATCTTTAATATTATTATAAATATCATTAACATCGGTACTATTTAGTAAAAATTCACTATCAATTAAATTTAAATTTATGTTGTGTAGTTTGTCATTACTTAAATTTCTAACCATTCTAGTACTTTTCCTCGCCATAGCAGATCTTTCAAAATTAAAGCATTTAACTGTTATTACAGAATGATCAGTGAGTTTGGGTTCATCCATAACAAAGGCTTGTAAATTATCAATATTTGTCAATACATAGTCTATTAAAGTTTTGCTTGTGTTAGTTATTCTAGTATATGTTTCTACTTTTTGACAAATGTCATAAGAATGGAAAAGATCTTTAATTTTTTTAACATAAAATTCGTCGGACAAAAAATCCAAATTGAAATCACCTGCCAACACTACCCGAGAATTCTTACACAATACTTCCTCGCATATATTCTCCATTTGCTCAAGAAACGCAGCATGACTTCCACTAGGTGAATGGTAAAGGCTTCCTATTATCCATTTAATACTGCCATAATTTACAGTTACAAATTTACACCAATAATTTCCTTCTTGAACATAAGTTTTACCATTTGTATAATTTAAATCTTTTCTAACATAGATAACTATCCCTCCTGTGTGTCTTGAGTTGGAGTCACTCCTTATAAGTGAATAATCTGCTATTTCAAGTTCAAAATTATCTATCACGTTCGTTGTTCTAGATTCACTAAGTAACATAATAGCTGGATGGTACCAGACAATGTTGGCTATTAGTTGGTCTTTGTGCGCTAACAAACTTTCTATATTTAAATAAACTATGTCAGACTTAAATTCTATTCTATTTTTACCTGCTACATAATTTAGTTTTTTGGGTCATTTTTCTTAACTATTTTTGGTATTCCATTGACATATTTAATCATTTTTGAAGTATCGCCAGCATTAACCATATCATTTAATTTAGATCTTAATTGTTTATAGTACTCACGTTGTATAACTGTTTGATCTGCGAAGATTCTTATTGAAGGAATCTTCTCATTGATTTTCTTACGATTTTTAAGGATATTTACCACAGCTTCATTCGATTCCAATACAACCTTTACAGGGCGCGTTTTACTTCCATCATATTTTCCCATTCTAATAACTTTAAAATCGTTAATGGTAATACTTGCATGTGCTAGGATTTTTCTCACTGTTCTTTTTTCCTCTTCCATTCTGTCATTTCTATTTACGGCACTTGATTCATTTATATTTAAAATCACAATATTGTTAGATCTCATTTTTCTATCCTCCATTTCATTAATAATTTCTTCCATATTAGTTTTCATTTCAGCATTTTCCCTTTCTATCAACTTTTCTTCCAATGTATTTTTCTCATTCTTAAGGATATTAACTTCATCTTTCAGCTCTCTGAGTTCCTCTATTTGTCGTAATAATAATGGGATTTTCTTAAATGCTACCCGACAGTCCTTACAGAAAAATACAAGCGATCTATTTTGTACTATAACTGCCCCGTATTCAGAGGGTGCAAGATTTGTGCAACCGTCAGTAGAATGGAATGTAGCATAGCAACTATCACAGGTTACTAGTTTATCTTTATCATTAAAACTTGTTTTACAAGTACCACATTTTTCTCCCATTTTTTCTGAAATCGGTTTGCCAAAGGATGAAAATTAACTGTAGAGACAAGTAATTATTGATTTAAATATACGTCATCCAAACTTATTGTGGAGTAGTAGACACTTCTTAAAACCTCATTAGTGTATTATCTTATCTTATCACAACTAGACAAAAAATAACTTGTTTTGATTTTAATTGCCAATTCTATACTTCTTCAATTGCAATTTTGCAGCTTCCACTCAAATCTCAATATCACTGTTTCACATCACCCAGATAGAGTAAATTTTTAGCTTTTTGGTGATACAAAATTTATATTTTAAACTTTATTTTTTCCATTAGAAAATCACTATTAAGTCGATGTAAATAATTGTCGATGTTAACAACTTGAATGTTGACTTAGCATGAAATAAATTGTAAATTTTACTTTTTATTTATTAACAAAAATCAACGAGTGTCCAAAATCATGGAATATAGTTTGCTACATTATTTACCCAAATTGCTCCTAATAAATTGGTTTACAAATTTACGCAGAATTATTGTCATTAAAGAACATTTTTCAATTCAAGTATTTAAGTTTCTTTCAGATCTTGCGACAGGATGCCCTAAAAAGTTTTCATGTCTCTTTTCAAGTTGACATATGAAATAATTTGATGTATAGCAGGGTAGCATATTTGGAGTATTATTATTCAATAAGTGGTATGTGTGATATAGCAGACACTATCGAAGATGCAGTGTTGACCAAAATTGTGGCTGTTGCTAAGTTTTAATGATGGAACAATCCAAGACAGGTTGTTGCCAAGTAGTTCAAGAAAAAAGAAAACATAAAAATGATAAACAAAAATATTCACTCTCAAAAATGTCAACGAAACCAATCAGGTATAGAAATACAAAAAAAAAGCTAAAAATGACAGTTGTTTAAATAAAAACGTATAAAAACAAAACGGTCAAAAGATTTCATGTTGAACTCTTTTCTCGATGATTTGTATAGACTCACTATCTTTACTCGGTCTAATCTTGACAGTTTTAATGGTTGACATTCAAGAATTTGAATTGGACCACAAAAAATTTGGTCTTCTTCAACTTCTTGCATATCGTCCTGCTTAGGCCATACAAAATCTTCCCACTTATCTTTGAGGAATTTAAGTTTTATTTTACGTTTATTTTCTTGATGTTCTCTTTTTTCATTGATCATCTTAGCTATGTACCACCCTGTATCCTGCATAACAGCGTAATATTTTTCCATTTCAATTTTTGTTTCTTTCTGATCCTTTAAATTTTCTGTACTTTCACATTCATCAGAAGAATCATCATCAAATTAAATTTCTGACTCTTTTTGTTCAGATTCAGATACCGGAATTTTTGGCCATTTTACTGTAGAATATATCCTACGACCGACATTCTTGGTATTTGTTCTAGATTTGAACGTTTCTCTAATCTGTCTGAACTGAGTTTTGGAGTGCCTTTATCCAACAACCAACATAATGATGTTTTTTTCACTGTTTTAGTTGCACCATTTTCCAGAGCAACTCTCAAAAAAGAACTTTTTGATTTATCGTCAATCTGTTTATGAGAGTAATCTTATAAATTAATGTTTCCTTTAACAGGTTTCAAAGATTCCTCCAAATCTTTATTTTCCTCATCATCGCTTATTTATTCTTCCAAGTCATCAACAAAAGTCGTCTCTATTTCCTTTATTATTGATTACATCCAAATCACAATCAGGTTCATAATCAGCATCACAGTTTGAATCATAGTTGTCATTTTGTTCTAAATTTTGTACTTCTGATATATCCGTTATTAATGTTTTGTTGTAACAGTTCCCAATTCCCGCATTTTCAGCTTTTTCTATAGCTTCTTTTTGGGCTTTCAAAACGATGACTCCTAAGTCTTCATCAGTCACTCTCTCAAACTTTGTTGAATGAACAGCAGTATATTTGCTACTTCTTGGAAAATAATAACTACCCTGCAGATCATTCTTAACATCTTGCAGGAATTGAATTCTATGTGCAAAATATCAAGCACGCTGTAGTTAACAATAGTAGAAAAAGTGCTTGTCATAGACCTGGTTGCCCTGAACAATTGAAGGGCTTGGTGCAAGAACCTGCTAAATTGTTCAAATATCAGATTATGAAATGTTTTGGGCAATAAAGTGCTGCTGCATCGTTTGGTGCAATAGCCGGCTTCAAAAAGTCATAGTAATATGTGATCACAAAGCCGCCTTTTGCCCCAAACGAGATAGTTATTCAAAGCCACGTTTGGGTATGTTGGAGGCAAGAATGTGTCATGTACTTCACATAGCTGGTTTTTGCTCCAAACGAAACCTTCACCTAACCTTAAAAATTTGCAAGTGATTTAAGCAGTGGTGCGTTCGGGTGTAGCAATTTCATTTCAAAATATGAGTACTCAGTATGAAGAAAGTGAGGAAGATCCTTTTCATTGTTCAGATAATAGTGATCAAGATCCTGATTATATAGAAAAGCCAGGAAGTAATGGAAAATCAAAATATAGACCAATTTCACATATTGCCGCTGATGATATTATACCAAGTAGTGATGACGAAGAAGGTATGTTTTTACAGTTGCATTTGAAGCAATATCTACTTATTTTATTATAATATTTTAGGCAATAATTCGACAGAAGAAACATCGCTAGAACAAAGATGTAAAAAACGCAAAAAAACTCCATCAAATTGGAAGAGAAACCAAAGAAAACTGAAAAAGAATACGGGAAAAGAATACGTTAATAGTGCAGGAAGAGTGGTTACAGCAAAAAGACAGGGACCCAGGTGCGAGTGCCATAAAAAATGTTATGATAAATTCACAGAGTTGGAAAGAGATACAATTTTTAATCAGTATTATCAAATGGCTGACAAACATGTCCAAGATAGCTACTTAGGGTCTTTGATTGTTGCAAAACAGGTGAAACGAAGGCGTCAAGAATCGGATGCTCGTAGAAAACAATATTCATACTACTATTACATCAAAGTTGGAACAAAAAGAGAAGACGTTTGTCGTACCGCTTTCTGTAATTTACACGCCATAGGTAGATCACACGTGATGAGAATAGCACAAGTTTGTGCTTCTGGGTGTTTTTTGAAAAAAGACGGCCGTGGTACCCACCACAATAGACCAAATAAAATATCAGAAGCAACTGTCGTGGAACATATTAGAAGCTTCCCAGCAAGAAATTCACATTATTCAAGATAATAAAAAGAAAACTTATCTTCCCGCCGAACTGAATGTAAAAAAAATGCATGAACTGTACCTCCAGAAGTATGAACCAGAAAGCTACAGACTCCTCAAAGATAATCAGAAAATAAAACCTAAAGTGTCATACGGATTCTACTATAGATATTTCACAGAACACTTTAATATTTCCTTCGGATATCCACGTAGTGATACGTGTTCCACATGTGACTCTTTCAAAATACAAATAGATTATACCGACAACCCGGAAGAGAAGCAGTCCTTGATTCAACAGAAGGAACTACATTTACGGAAAGCACAAGCGTTCTACGATGACCTGAAAGCTAAAACTGCGTTAGCAAAGACGGATGCAACAGTGGATGTTATTTGCTTTGATTATCAGCAGAATTTACCTTTTCCTGTACAGGCTACTGGACAAATTTTTTATGCCTGACAAATTTGGGTGTTCAATCAGTGTTTTCATTCCTGCTCCGACAATAAGTCTGTCAACTATATGTTCGATGAAACAGTGGCCAAAAGAGGTTGCATTGAGACAGTCTCATTCCTTCATCATTTCATTGAGAAATATGTTGATAAAAATGTTACCACTTTATATATTTTCACCGATAACTGCGGTGGCCAAAATAAAAATGCTGCTTTGGTGCATTTTTTGATGACCTTAGTTGGCAGCGGTCGATTTCTCAAGATAATTCATCACTTACCAGAACCCGGCCATAGTTTCTTACCGTGCGACAGGGATTTCGGTAAAATTGAACAAAGAAAACGTAAAAAAGAGCTCTTGTATGTTCCCGAAGAATGGTATAATTTAGTAGAGAACTGCGGTAAGAATTTTATTGTCGAGAGAGTTTCTCAAAGTATGATATTCGACTTTAAATCTTACCTACAGCCACACTTCAAGAAGTCAGCAGTTGTTAAGAAAAGGCCATTTACACTTTCCAAATACAGGGTATTGTTTGTTGTACGATGCTACAAATCCTCAACAGGTGTTTGTTGGATACAACCATTCCACTGAATATTTGATGCCATATGTTTTATTGAAACCTAAAGGTACTATTCCCGATTTAGAGAAAGTACCCCAAGCATATCATGAGAAGTTACCTCTGAAGTTTAAAAAATATGACAGCATCATGCCATTGGTTAGAAAGTACGTCCCACCTATACACTTACCATTTTATGACAGCATCAAACGAGGGGAAGAGCAGGACAGCAACAGCGATTCCGAGTAGCCAGTAACTTCATACCCAAGTTTTGTTTCACTTTGATATTTTTAATAAAGTTTCATTTGGAAATTAATGTAGTTTTTTTGTTTCTTGTCCTGTTTTTCCACCATTTTGGTAGCAAAAAAGTGCTATGTGAGTACTTCCGACGAATTTATAAAAAAAACTAAAATGAATTTCGAGTTGAAAACAAACACTATGGATCACAAGTTCATTCATAGTCTCATAACAGACTTCAGTTTTCATTAAAAATCATACTAACACCTTCTCGACGTTTTTCTCACTTTTCTCGAAATTAGCTAATGTGAACATAGCAGGTTCTTGCACCGAGCCCTTCAATTGCTCACAGAGTTGACTGCTCACCAGCCAAGGCAAAAACATGTCAGGTATTAAGTTTCCCTTAGAAGAAATTTTTTTGATAAGTACTACAAGCATGCCATAGAATTGGTGCATGCAATACAATTATTTTAGCACACAGCGCCTAGTAGCCTACTATTTATTCAGAGCTTCTCATATTTAGGGAAAATTAGATATGAAAATATGTATGTATACTGCTAGTATGCATAATTTAACATTATTTCCAAAATTTTCGTGTTGATTTCTCGATGATAATAAATATTATATTGATTTGATGATTTCGCTCAGAGATACGAGAAAATTATCATGGGTTATTTTATACCCTCAAAATTGAGCAGGAAAATCATAAAAATATCTGAATAATGAACAACTTATCTTCTCGAATGGCAATTCAGACGAAAAAATACAGGGAATAAATTTTTTTTTCAAAATAAGTCTTTTTTTATATTTAAAAATGGTATTTTTTGTGAAAGGATGCAAACAAGGGGTCACGTCAGACAATTCATCCAGATTCAGAAACTTCGTTATCTTGTTTCATTTTCAAGATAAAAATGAAACATCTGTTTTTAAGAAAATATATATCGATAAGTAACGATGATTTCAAGAAATTCAGGAATGTGAAAAACACCTGTAATAAAATAATATAATTATTATTAGGTATTCAATTTATTTACTTTCTTGTACATTTAATAGCACAACAGAACGAAACTGATCTCAGAAACAAACGAAAAATACACAACACATAAACAAATTCACTATGTAAAAACGAAAATCCTTCGATAAAGAATAAGCATAAAAGTAACGTCACAGTTTAAACACAGTATAGAAATACAAACAGTAGGGCATGTTGGACAGGTGGCTAACGTCGCGCAGATTTGACTGCGCAGACTAGACGCCATGTTCTGAGGATAAAATATTTAAACCAATCAAGAAGAAACAATGTGGTGCATTCTCCTGTCACTGTCACTACCTAAATCCAACCAATGGAATATCGACATTCGAGTTATTTGACAGTCTGTGCGTCTAACATTACTCGGCACGATGATCAGAGGAACGAGAAAACGTCACGAACGGCATTTTCATCTGTGCATTATTTCATTTTATGTTAATTGCATCTTGTGTGAACAGGTGTTTCGTAAATTGTTTTTATAAGTATAGACTTAAATAAGGTTACAATATATTAACATTTAACAAACGGAGATTTAGAAAATATCCTTATTTGTCGCTTTGTTACAATAAAGACTTTTTAAATACGATTCTGTCGTTCCCATAATAAAGCTAGCTTCTGACCTGACATTTATCCAGAAAACATGGCCGACAGTTACTTTTAAACTTCAAAGGTACCGCCTTGAAGATACACTACTGTTTGTTAGATATACTGTGGTTTAAAGCTTAACAGAAGCAGTTGGCTCACTCTACCGATTTTTGTGTTACAACTTTCATCTCACTCATACACACTCATGGGAATCAACTTCCCGTTGCGCAGAAAGTTTGTTATTTATTACACACAGTTGTCAGATATTTTATTGTATCAATTGGATACGCCCCTAAGCTCGTGGGTTACAATTTTCGGTTGCGCAGTGGAAAATTTGAACCATGAACATCAAAGACGCCGACATCGAGTGAGTCAACTGCTTCTGTTAAGCTTTAAACTGTGGTAACGTTGCCGAAGTCGAGATTTGTCCGAGGGAGCCTTCTTACTGAGTATCAGAATCGAACGAGATGGTTGATAGTTAATCGGAAGAAATACCGAAGAATCGGTAACGATGATGCCGTTACTAGCTGTAGATGTGTACATATGTTTAAGAGATCTATGAAATATCGCACGGCTTAGGTAGAAATTAACATCAGAAAGTTTGCGTATGCAAAAATGATCCTCGAATTGACTTAGATCTCCTTGGATCTCCTAGGATCTTCTCGGATCTCCTCCCACTAGAAGCACAAAATCTCCTCGGTGGTTACCCCCCCCCCCCCCCGCACCGATCTACTGCCCGAATTGTTCCGAAATTAATTTGCAGTTTAAGATTACTGCCACTGTCGAGCGTTCCGAAATGGCTTACTGTGACTAGTAACACTAGCAATATCGGAACGTAGCAAATATTCCAAAACAACAGAAAACTTCATATCAGTTAAAATTTTGGCGCGGTTCCGGACTATTTTGTGTTCCGGAGCTTCGTTTGGGGACAACGAGACTAGTGTCAGCGAAAAGGGACATTCCCTACGGGACGTTTGGTCAGTTTACGTATACGCCATATTATGACGCTTCCCTAATTTAAAAAAAAATAGTGAACAATTCAACAGTTATTTAGCTGAATTTACAACTGTTGATGTTATCTCCTTTTGAACTATCGTATTATTATTAGTTAATTGAAATAACAAATCGAAATTATTAAAAATTTAAATTACAAACCAGGAAACAGTTTCGTTTAAGCCAACAGTTATAGAAACAAACAAATTAATTTGTTAGAACTCGTAATAAATTATTAAAAGTTCAACGAAAAAAAATTCCAATAATTATGATGACATTGACAACAAACCTACCTACCTACCTTACCGCATATACATTTCAAAACAATTGCTATTCAAATAATGTTTTAAATGTTATTCAGTTGTTATTTTTAGTCCACAGTAGAATGCTTACCTTGCTTTGAAACCATGTAGATTTTGTTTTTATGAAAGTCAATCGAACGCATCTAAAAATAACCGCGAATGTCATGATCATTATTAGGAGAATCAATCTATGTTTTTACCCACAGTTTTTTTGTAATTTAATTAATCCTCACTTTCCGCCTAGACTAAACGCCCCTTATTGGAATAATTTACATTACTATAACATAGTAAAGTAAGGTATACATTCATTATTAGCTAAATAAACAGTTAGATGAAAAAGTCCGGAATGTTTTTAAAGTAATAATCTATGATACAGGGTGAAAAACCTTTGAGTGCAGACGTCAGCAAAAGTTTTTTTAAATGAAACGTCACAATTTGTTTTCATTTCGCAAATTTACCTTTCTGAGCTTATTCTAAAAATGTTTAGATTCAAATTGGTACAGGGTGGACAAAAATCTAAAAGTTGTTTATTAGTTACAAAATAATTGATGATATATAAACGTAGGTACAATCCACAGATTAACACATAAAATAGATATGTTTGTTTTGATTTTTTATTGCCCCAAACATCGAGTCACATTCTAAGCTCACTTGCGGACACTTCTACCGCTTTGACATATTTACAAATTCTCTTAAGTTGCAGGAAAACTGAAATTAGAAGTTTAATTGAAAAATTGTTAAAAATTTATGCAAATAGAAAAAAGTCATACTGATTTTTGCATTTAAGTCGCTGCTTTTAAAAATATTTGAATTTTACTTAATAAAGGCATATTCTTATATCATGTCCACCATAATGTTCCCTACATATGGGAAATTTTTTTAATTGTAGAATATAGGCAGGGTTGCCAACTATAAGAAAATAAAATAAGGCAATTTCTAAACAAAATATCGTCCAAAATGTTTTTCTTTTTCGAAATAAGTTGTTTTAGCATGTAATCATCATAGATAAATACTTTTAATACAGGAAAGAATGGAATCTTCTGTACTGAGTCCAAAGCCACAAAGTTTTGTCGTGTGCGGCGCCATCTATTGTGGTGGAAGGTTACTATTCACCAACAGGGAAAAACTAAGGGAAGAGACCTGCATGATTAGTCACAGTTTACTAGCTACTACTAGATGGCAAGCCAAGCAAATACTGAAGGTTTTTTAAATTATGCCTATATTGTTTTTTCTTAAATAAACAAATAAAAACAGTCACACAAAGTTTAAACACTTTTTGAAACAACCTGTTATTTTATTTTGGCTTAAAAGTAGGATAGGTTGCTGGTTGCATCAAAATGTTGTTTAAAGCTTTTATCCGTTTTTATTAACCAGGATAGTTTATTAAAAGACGAATGTCGACAAATAGTTTCAAAAATTTAATATAAATTTTTTTTTATAAAATAGTACAGGTGATTTTCTTTATTTTCTTCTCAAACTTAAGATAAGAATAATTTATTGATAATAGCATGTGCTAACAAATATTACACATATGATACAATATAATGGATTCCAATGTTTTTCAAACACTAATTTTTTTCCAATATACATTGTGTATTTTGTAGTGTATTTGTCATCCAAGGGGCGATCTTCGTGTTTTTCCTCTTACATGTTTTTGTATATGTACAGTCGTCTATATATTTTTGAAGTGTTGCAATGAAAGTATTTGTTGCATAGTTAGGATCTGGATTCAAGTATAAGAAATCCCAAGATTTTTTTCTGATCGAATTTTTAAGTTTTGTTTTATCTATGTATTTAACTATTCCTCGTTCCTTGGGGCATTTGGTCTTTTCCAGTACTATCTGTAGTATTGTTGAGAAATGATCTGTAATGTCGGTTTGCAATACTAGGGACAGTATTTGATCGAATACGTTGAATTTGGATTTTAAAAATATGCGTCGAATGTTGAATTGCTGGAATTTTTTCATATAACATATTCACATTATTTTCAAACGATGTTACTTGCAGGTTACTCGGCATTCTTTGTGATTTCAAGAGAGTGCCAACGCTTTCAATTAAAGTGTTGATTTTTAAATTTAATTGAGATATTTCATCTATCATCAACCTTTTAAATTCTAAAATATGATTAAATATAAAAATTAATTAAAATTATTTAGTTTAGTTTCATACATTGAAGTGTCAAATTGAAAATACTGTTTCAGAATGGCAAAGTATTTGCAATTATCTCTCTAATATTTATTAGGTATATATTGGTCTTCATCATCGTAGTCTTTAACATCACCTTAACCTACATCATGGTTCAGCTGTACAATACAACAAACAAATAAACACAGGTACCTAAATAATTTTCATTTTTGATTCTGGGATTATTTAATTATAACTCTAAATCATCTTCATGCGAAATATCTGACATAAAATCACCATCTCCGACTTCTTACATTATTAAATATTTGTTTGATTTATTGAAAATAAAAATGTTTATAAAACAATAAAAATTTCAAATATTAGGTTAAACGATAACACGATGTACATGTACAGAATACAGAATAGTGCGCAAGTCAGTCAATTCAGTTTCGGCTCACGACCAGGTACCGAAATGATCGTTTCAAAACCGTTCGCAAACGGTCACAAAATCAGGTGGAACGCCAAACGCCATCAAAACCGTCCGATGAACCGTCAATTTTTAGTTGGAGCACTTTTTTAGTACTGCGCATGAGCGTGACCGTTGCTGAACGGTTTTCAATGAAGTTGGAACAAACCTATTGTTTTACTCCTGACATTTTGACGTCGTTAGTAACCTTCCAAGCGAATAGATGGCGTTAAAAATGCAGTTTAGCAGTGGCTATAAAATATCGCAGAGCATGGTAATCATTAAAATGTTGATTGTTTTGTTGTTGCCCAGATGACACGACGAAAGTTTTAAAATGTTGTAGTTGCAGCTAGTCAATTTCTGTATTGGCAATGCTTGTCATTGCTACCAATCTAAATATATTCTTTTTTAGTATTTAGAATAATTTGGCATCGTGCTCCAACTTATGTATTTTGACAATTGATTTATATTCATTTGTAAAACCTTAAAGACCTCTCGAAAGACCTGAACAACCATAAAAAATGTCGGAACTAAATGTCATGTCAAAACCAGCTAGTTCTGTGTTTTTAGCTAAAGGTAGGTTTACGAGGATCGTTAAAATGTCAACTGAAAAAAGAAGACGCTAAAGGTGGTTCTTATTTCAGTTTCTATAGGAAAAATCGCCCGTATGCGCAACCGAAATATATATAGCCCAAATAATCACAAAAACGAAACAATATTTAAGCCATGAGTAATGTTTAGACAAAAGAAATTCTGTTGTTTTAAACTTAGAATAAAAATTTTGTTCACTGCTATTTTTTAATATATAATTATGATATAAACAGGATTGTAGAAAAAGTATAGTGTTGCACTCGTCGAAAAATGTTTGTGAAGCTCGTGAACATTACCAGCCGAGACTGTGAAGATACAAAATGAAAAATACATAAAAATGAGATTGGAAGTAGTGGTCACAAAGATCGTCATTCATTTTTTGTATATAAAAATTATTATTATTAATGAATAGTTCCAGAAATAACATAAAATATAATTGCATATTTATAGTTTCTGTTCCGGAATGTTAGAAATAAACTTGATATATTTTTAAACGTTGAACATTCAAAATTCGAATTACTCATTTTATTTTCTATTCAAAATTTGTAAAACGTATTTTTGTGCATTTTATTTTTACCGATTGCGTTTAAAAACAAACTTCACCATACAAAATTACACATGTGTTACGATCAACCAATTATCTATTCCTGAACAGTGACGTCTCCAGAAATTTTGAAGGATAACTAGATCTACAAGTATATGCATGAAATGCTTATCGTCGTTACGTAAATATGTTTGATAACAAGTTTTTATATCCCAGCTGAAAGTTGATAATTATTATTGAATTCAGCAAAAAAAAGATAAAAATATCTGTCACGTCTGGTAAACATATAGTGAGATTTAAAAATAACGCAAAATTTAATTTAGATCATAGAACAGTTAGTAGGAACGTTAGGATTGATATAAAGGTACTTTTTTCTTCTTTCTAAGGCTTATGTAATTATTTCGTAAAAATATTATGGGGCAAAGTGCTAATATTGAAAATTAATGATTTAGAAATTGTCAAAAAAAATATTGATCGACTATTGTGGCTTTTAAGAAAGTTTTGGTGGTACCTACTTTCATGTTATCTGAACATTCATTCTAAATTTTTTTAACATGTCAAATAAAAATATAATAATATTAATTTATAATTGATTAAATATGAAGATACCCCCTTTGCATTATTATTATTAGTGTAATAATGAATCTAACTGTTTCTAGATAATTCCACAATATATTGAAAAAATAGAAAATATTGCTATCATCTTCAAAATGACAGAAGTTACATTTCATTTGATGCCTGTCGTTTTTGGTTAGGTTATTTTCAGTATTAGTTGTATTATGGCGGTAATGTTTGCAAACATCCTGTAGTTTTGTACGACGATAACTGATTGGTAAGTATTTTGAACTTCACTTTGTCTTGGAATTGATGCAAAAAAATAAATTCTTTTTCAAAAGATAACGCATTTTCTATTCGTAAACGGTTGCTTATTTTCAAAAGATTGCACTTATTCTAACAATAATACAAAAATATCAATATTCTTAATATATTTTGTCGATTTAAACAAAAACTACAATAAATTGAACTATTTATAATATTTGAATTATAGGAAGTCTATAATTAATCATTTTATGCAATTTGAATTTTGTATTCATAAAAGGTAACGCAGTTTTAAAACAATAGTATTATTTTCTTCCTAATTCTATTAAAAGTTACAAAAAATTGAATGAATGAAGCATATTTCTGGAATTATTATATATATTAAAAAGCACCTCACCTTCTTTATTAACACAATTTCTATTCGTAAAATATATCGCATTTACAAAAAGCTCTAAAAATTTATAATTTCGCTCTAAGGAACTGCGAAATCCCAGGAAATGCCCATCTCTAAATTTTATACCGCGTTCATAACGCTCTAAAATCATTTCGCTGTAAGGAACTGCGAAGTCCCGGGAAATTTCATATCTAATTTCATACCGCGTTCAAAATGCTCTAAAAATTAATTATTTAGCTCTAAGGAACTGCGAAGTCCCGGGAAATGTCTATCTCTAATTTTACACCGCGTTCAAAAAACTGCGAAGTCCCGGGAAATGTCCACGTCTAATTTTATACCGCGTTCAAAAAGCTCTAAAAAGTATTTCACTTTAAGGAACTGCGAAGTCCCGGAAAATTTCATCTCAAACTTTATACCGCTTTCAAAAGATCTAAAAATTAATTATTGAGCTCTAAGGAACTGCGAAGTCCCTGGAAATGTCCATGTCTAATTTTATACCGCAATCAAAAAGCTCTAAAAATTATTTCGCTCTAAGGAACTGCGCAGCCGCGGGAAACTTTATCTCTAATTTTATACCGCTTTCAAAAGATCTAAAAATTAATTATTTCGCTGTAAGGAACTGCGAAGTACCGGGAAATGCCCATCTCTAATTTTATAACACGTTCTAAAAGCTATAAAAATTATTTCGCTCTAAGGAACAGCGAAGTCCCGGGAAATTTTATCTCTATTTTTATACCGCGTTCAAAAAGCTATAATAATTTATTATTTCGATCTAAGGAACTGCGAAGTCCCGGGAAATTTTATCTTTAATTTTATACCGCTTTCAAAAAGCTATAAAAATTTATTATTTCGCTCTAAAGAACTGCGAAGTTCCGGAAAATGACCATCTCACCGCTTTCAAAATATTTAAAAATTAATTATTTTGCTCTAGGGAACTGCGAAGTACCGGGAAATTTTATATCTAATTTTATACCGCGTTCTAAAAGCTATAAAAATTTATTATTCGCTCTAAGGAACTGCGAAGTCCCGGGAAATGTCCATCTCTAATTTTATACCGCGTTCAAAAAGGTCTAAAAATTATTTCCCTCTAAGGAACTGCGAAGTCTCGAGAAATTTTATCTCTAATTTTATACCGCCTTCAAAAAGCTATAAAAATTGCTTATTTCGTTCTAAGGAACTGCGAATTCCCGGGAAATTTCATCTCTAATGTTATACCGCTTTCAAAAGATCTAAAAATTAATTATTTCGCTCTAAGGAACTGCGAAGTCCCGGGAAATGTCCATCACTAATTTTATACCACGTTCAAAAAGTCTAAAAGTTATTTCCCTGTAAGGAACTGCGAAGCCTCGGGAAATTATATCTCTAATTTCATACCGCGTTCAAAAAGCTATAAAAATTTATTATTCGCTCTAAGGAACTGCGAAGTCCCGGTAAATGTCCATCTCTAATTTTATACCGCGTTCAAAAAGGTCTAAAAATTATTTCCCTCTAAGGAACTGCGAAGTCTCGAGAAATTTTATCTCTAATTTTATACCGCCTTCAAAAAGCTATAAAAATTGCTTATTTTGTTCTAAGGAACTGCGAATTCCCGGGAAATTTCATCTCTAATGTTATACCGCTTTCAAAAGATCTAAAAATTAATTATTTCGCTCTAAGGAACTGCGAAGTCCCGGGAAATGTCCATCACTAATTTTATACCACGTTCAAAAAGTCTAAAAGTTATTTCCCTGTAAGGAACTGCGAAGCCTCGGGAAATTATATCTCTAATTTCATACCGCGTTCAAAAAGCTATAAAAATTGCTTATTTCGTTCTAAGGAACTGCGTAATCCCGGGAAATCTCATCTCTAATTTTATACCACTTTCAAAAAGCTATAAAAATTGATTATTTCGCTCTAAAGAACTGCGAAGTCCTGGGAAATATTTTCTCTAATTTTATACCGCTTTCTAAAAGCTATAAAAATTTCTTATTTCGTTCTAAGGAACTGCGAAGTCCCGGAAAATGTCCATCTCTAATTTTATATCGTGTTCTAAAAGCTATAAAAATTATTTCGCTCTAAGGAACAGCGAAGTCCCGGGAAATTTTATCTCTAATTTTATACCGCGTTCAAAAAGCTATAAAAATTGCTTATTTCGTTCTAAGGAACTGCGAAGTCCCGGGAAATGTCAATTACTAATTTTATACCGCGTTCAAAAAGCTATAAAAATTGTTTTTTTCATTCTAAGAAACTACGAAATCCCGGGAAATTTCATCTCTAATTTTATACCGCTTTCAAAAAGCTATAAAAATTGATTATTTCGCTCTAAAAAACTGCGAAGTCCCGGGAAATTTTTTCTCTAATTTTATGCCGCGTTCTAAAAGCTATAAAAATTTATTATTTCGCTCTAAGGAACTGCGAAGCCTCGGGAAATTTTATCTCCAATTTTATACCGCGTTCAAAAAGCTATAAAAATTTATTATTTCGTTCTAAGGAACTGCGAAGTCCCGGGAAATTCCATCTCTAATTTTATACCACGTTCAAAAAGGTCTAAAAATTATTTCCCTCTAAGGATCTGCGAAGTCTCGGTAAATTGTATCTCTAATTTTATACCGCCTTCAAAAAGCTATAAAAATTGTTTTTTTCATTCTAAGAAACTACGAAATCCCGGGAAATTTCATCTCTAATTTTATACCGCTTTCAAAAAGCTATAAAAATTGATTATTTCGCTCTAAAAAACTGCGAAGTCCCGGGAAATTTTTTCTCTAATTTTATGCCGCGTTCTAAAAGCTATAAAAATTTATTATTTCGCTCTAAGGAACTGCGAAATCCCGGGAAATGTCCATCACTTTTTATACCGCGTTCAAAAAGGTCTCAGAGTTATTTCAGTTATTTCCCTCTAAGAAACTGCGAAGCCTCGGGAAATTTTATCTCTAATTTCATACCGCGTTGAAAAAGCTATAAAAATTTATTATTTCGCTTTAAGGAACTGCGAAGTCCCGGGAAATGTCCATCTCTAATTTTATAACGCGATCTAAAAGCTATGAAAATTATTTTGCTCTAAGGAACAGCGAATTCCCGGGAAATTTTATCTCTAATTTTAAACCGCGTTCAAAAAGCTATAAAAATTGCTTATTTCGTTCTAAGGAACTGCGAAATCCCGGGAAATGTCCATCACTGATTTTATATCGCGTTTAAAAAGGTCTAAGAGTTATTTCCCTCTAAGAAACTGCGAAGCCTCGGGAAATTTTATCTCTAATTTTATACCGCGTTGAAAAAGCTATAAAAATTTATTATTTCGCTCTAAGAAACTGCGAAGTCCCGGGAAATTCCATCTCTAATTTTATAGCGCGTCCAAAAAGGTCTAAAAATTATTTCCCTCTAAGGATCTGCGAAGTCTCGGTAAATTGTATCTCTAATTTTATACCGCCTTCAAAAAGCTATCAAAATTGCTTATTTCATTCTAAGGAACTGCGAAATCCCGGGAAATTTCATCTCTAATTTTATACCGCTTTCAAAAGATCTAAAAATTAATTATTTCGCTCTAAAGAAATCCTGGGAAATTTTATCTCCAATTTTATACCATGTTCAAAAAGCTATAAAAATTTATTATTTCCCTCTAAGGAACTGCGAAGTCCCAGGAAATTGCATCTTTAATTTTATACCGCTTTGAAAAGATCTAAAAATTAATTATTTTGCTCTAAGGAACTGCGAAGTCCCGGGAAATTTCATCTCTAATTTGATACCGCGCTCAAAAATCTCTAAAAATTAATTATTTCGCTTTAATGAAAGCCCCGGGAAAATTCATCTCTAATTTTATAACGCGTTCAAAAAGCTCTAAAAATTAATTATCCGGCTCTAAGTACCATGAGAATGTTCAAAAATGGACTGTAAAACACTTTTAATTGTACATTAAAAAACACGTGTATTCTATATTGTACGCTGTTTAGTTGTCCTTAAATATCCATCAGTGACAAAGTTAGTTTGTTACGCTTGAGAGGGAAACGATCATAGATCCGTCATAGGCGCATTGTAGGGGATAGATTCCGAACAATGCCTACCTGATGTTTAATAATTATTTTTAGCTTGAACAAGAAGTGACCTACCTTTTGATTGACTTAATATATATGAGTAGAAAAAATTTGATATTACAAATATTAAAGCCTATATATTATTATCCATATGAGGGTATCCTGGATATCTTTTTTCCATTTAAGATCAGTATAACTGTTGAATATATACAATTATTACTTAAGAAGACATTTTAAATGTGGAGAAACCCTAGATTTATCTGTTCATTGACGATTTCATATTGTGGGTCTCTTAAGCGTCTTCTAATTTGTAACTCTTCAAGGAAATTCAGTTTTTAAATGAAGCGAAGTTTTTGTATAAAAGTGTATAATTTTCTTTTACTTATTGCAAAGCGCTTTCGACTTTCGTCATCATCAGTGCTTCAAGTCAGGTAACAAGAAGTTTCAAATATGTAAAAAACATTGTTTAAAATTACAAAATCATATTATTCTATAAGAGAACTAACGAAAAACATGGTAGAACCCAGGCCTCGTGGTTATGTAAAAGCAAAGCTGACAAGACCTTTGGTCTTGTCACCTGACTTGAAGCACTGATGATGACGAAAGTCGAAAGCGCTTTGCAATAAATAAAAGAAAATTATACACTTTTATACAAAAACTTCGCTTCATTTATTTAAACAAGTGTATTCAGCTTCACGCATTTATTCAATTCAGTTTTTGTTTTTTATCACAAATATGTAGTACTTCTAGTTCTGTGTTTGGCGTCAAGTAGATGTTTTGCGTAGTGGGATTTCTCTGGTTGTTTTAATTTGTATGTTCGTGAGTGTATCTAATTTCAAAATTTCTATCGCCCTGCACCCTATCCCCGTTGTTACGCCACAGGTTGAAGCCATCATTGTCAGTCGCAGAAACCAAATTCTGACTTGTTTATTTACGTCGCTTAGTAACAACCATTGGCGTAGAACGATTATTTATGCCGATAGCCACTTTATAAAACGAAATTTTTTTTACGGGGTGTTGCGTTTTTTGTCATTCAGTATATTTTTCTGCTATTAATATTTCAAAAACTAAATTGTCAAAAATTATGACAGTATAAAAAAATCATAAAAAAACCTTTGTTTTTTATTTGCTAACCGAACGTAATCGCAACGTTGTCAGCTTGTCTTGATAATAATCAAATTTAAGAAATGTAATGAGAAACTCATATATGCTAAGTTCTTTTGTATGCTATTATAAGAATTAAACAACTCTTTTGAAATTGATCATATATCTTGGAAATTCATTGTCTAAGCTATCTCCTTCTAATTTTTCATTATTTCCCATTCGATCCTAGTCTTATTATCTGTAGTTTAGTAAAAATAGTTGCGTTGAGTTTTTTTTTCGGTGGAATATTTTTGTGTGTACGATCCTGCATACAGGAATTTTGCATGTATCCTTGAAAAATAAATCTGTTATAACACGCCACTGTTATATAGCTGCACGTTCTTTGGAAAAACCACCTACTTTTGGCCGAGTTTCAAAAAATAATTTCATTAATGCGACACTTACAAATAGTAACTAGAGATGTCTATCGGATGCGTCTTCATCAGAGGAAATAACGAGTTAATTTTAATAAACTAGTTTCACTATGGATTCATTGTTTATCTTTCTTTTTTTAAACTTTGGTCGACGAATTAAAAGTCACTTTTTTAGAATGTGTAAAGACTTCGTATATTACGTCTAATTTGATAAAAAAAAGCTAAATCGGGAGTAGAAACGAATTAAAAGCAGCCCATTAAGGGGTTTTTGGTTTGTTTTTTGTAGATTCTAAGCCCTAAAATATGCCTCATACAAATATTGCATATTTCTGAGATACATAATGTAAAAATTTTGTGAAAAAAAATTAGAAATTGAATAGGAACAAAGACGGAGAAAAACACGTCAGTAAAGCTAGCACCCCCACTTTTTCAAATTTAAAAAAAAATTATGTGTAATTTAGAACTAACTTAGGACTAATTTGTACCCAAAAAATTAGAATTTGTACTCACTTAGTTTTCCCTGTAAAAAGAGTTTTAATGTGGGTGTGCTGGCTTGAGCACGTCCACCTTTAAAAATCCAATTTCCACAGCATACCTTTAAACTTAGCATTTAGGACTAATTTGTAACCAAAAGCGTTTTTTCATTATCATATCATTTTAACGGGGTTACAATGCCCTTAAACCTAAAGTTTATTGTGACCCCTCTATCATAGCTGTTCTGGCTACTACTTCCGGTTCCAGTGTTCTAATGAACTCTAGTATTTGGGACGGCACTTTTATCCTTTATTCTTGGCTTTGGTTGTTTTATCTCTATTACAAGATTATTTTGGAGGTACAGCTACATACACAGTGAAGACAAACACCCGAAGATATTGCTGAGATGATTTTAAAACCACGGGGTCAATCCAAGAAGTTTCAGATAAGTATGGATTTTTTTTCTCTTTACAAGGACAGGTGCACATCGATATATTTATTATATATATATATATATATATATATATATATATATTTATATATATATATATATATATAGGCCGGTTTAGAACGTCTTTCGACGTTGTCCGACGCCTTGCCTCCATCTTTTCCTGTC
Organism: Galeruca laticollis; assembly: GCA_963921935.1. Classification (NCBI taxonomy): domain Eukaryota; kingdom Metazoa; phylum Arthropoda; class Insecta; order Coleoptera; family Chrysomelidae; genus Galeruca; species Galeruca laticollis. Next base: position 5,754,474 of record OY998178.1, read on the forward strand.
GTCCCAGTCCACTTCTTGCAGGTTTCTAGCACTCATGGCTTTAACCACGCCCTGTTTCCAAGTGGTTTTCGGTCTTCCTTTTTTCCGACGTTCTATCGGTTGCCAGTTCATTACTTGTTTAGGGAGTCTTGTTTCTGACATACGTTGTATGTGCCCATACCATGTAAGTTGTTTTTTCTCTATGTCGTCTATAATGGTACCTTCAATCCCCATTATTTCTTTAATGGTGTCATTCCTGATTCTATCTCTTCTTGAAATCCTGAGTGATCTTCTCATCGCATCCATTTCAACAGCTTCTAATCTTTTTTTATATTTCTCTGTTAGTCTCCAGTTTTCAGATCCATACAATAGGCTGCTTTTCACTAAAGTTTCATATATATTGAATTTTCTGTTCTTTGTAATATTTTTATTCCACAGAATGCCATTGAGACAAGATATCGCTTTTTTCGCTGTTGTTATTCTACTTTCTATTTCTTTGTTATCTGTCCCAGTTGAGTCAAATGTCACTCCCAGATAGTTATAGGCCTGACAGTGTGTTATTGTTAGATCATTATTTAATGTTAGATCACAAGGTTCTCCACCGATACAAAGATATTTGGTCTTTTGAATGTTGACCCTTAGACCCCAGATTTCGTACTCTTCAATCAACTTGCGCATCATGTACTCCATATCTTCCTTATCATTTGATATAATTGCTTGATCATCGGCAAACTGCAAAGTATAAAGTGTTGTGTTATCGAGCTCTATTCCCATTCCATGAATTTTCCTTTTCCATTGTTTTAAAGCTGCTGCCACATAGATTTTGAACAATGTTGGCGATATACAACATCCCTGTCTCAAACCTTTATTCACTGTAAATTCATCAGTGATATATTTTCCTATTTTTACTCTTGAGTTTGCTCCATTATAAAGATTTTGTAGAGCTGTAATAAGAGTGTGATTGATGTTGGTGTCTTTTAGAACTTCCCAGAGTTTCACCGTTGGTATTGTGTCGTATGCTTTGTGTAAGTCTACAAATGTTATATGTATTTCTCTGTTAGTTGCCATCTTCTTTTCAATAATTTGTTTGAGGCAAAATATATTATTGTTACATGTTCTTCCAGCACGAAATCCGCTTTGTTCTTCTTCTTCTTGACCTTTAATTTCATCCTCTATAAGATCTCTCAGTACTCGTCCATACAGTCTACTGACTGCACTTGTTACGGATATTCCTCTGTAATTTTCACATCGTTTTCTATCGCCTTTTTTATAGATTGGTGTTATATATGCAGTTTTCCACTTTTCTGGAACGGGATGTCCATTAATGCACATTTTGAATATGTACGCTAGACCCCCTAACAATGTATCTGTTCCATTCTTCAGAAGTTCAGCGCACACACCCTCAGGGCCACAAGCTTTTCCATTTTTCAAACCTTTTATTGCTTTTTTGATTATATCCCCAGTGATTTCAACGTTTTCGCCTTGTATATCTATTTCTTCCGTAATTGATTCATTCAAATATTCTTGTCTGTCTTCAGTAAGTAATTCTTTATAGTAGTCTATCCATTTTTTTGTTTCTATTATCTGTATGTGTGATCTTTCCTTATGTGATGTTCGAATTGAATTTATGAATCTCCAAGCTTCTGTGTTTTTCCGTCCTCCAATGTAGGTATTGATATCGTGACATTTCTTATCCCAAAGTTCATTTTTTTCTTTCTGAATCAATTTTCTTGTTTCACGTTTAATTATTTTGTAGTGTTGGAGATCATCTGGATTTTTTGTGTTTAACCATTTTAGGTTTTGTTTTACTAAAACTTCTATATCTTTATTCCACCACAAATTATCACTTACATATTGCTTATGTGTTCCTAATGATTATTTAGACGCTTCGTGTATACTTGACATGATGTTATTATAGGTTTCTTGAAATGTGAGGTCTTGAAAATTTGGTATCAGCTTATTGTCTAGTCTTTGTTGATATAATTGTATTGTACTGTCATGTATCAGGCTATCAAGATTATATTTTGTATGTGGCACTTCTTGTAAGTCAATCGTTTGGTTGTCTTTATTTTGTACTTTATATTTTAGCGAAAAGAATATTTTGGCTCGTACCAGAAAATGATCTGATCCACCACCAAAAGCTCCTCTTAGTACTCTGACATCATTTATCTGTATGCTTGATTTTTGTCTAAGGATGAAGTAATCTATTACTGATTTCAGATTACGTGTTGGTTGTGTCCAGGTGTATCTATGTATATCTTTATGATTGAAGAAGCCATTCGTGATTGTTAAGTTGTTGGTTTCACATAATTGTATGAGTCTGTTGCCATTATCATTCATTTGCTCCTCTCCAAATGGGCCTACAATATTACTGTTGGTCATTTTTCCTGTTCGGCTGTTGAAGTCACCCATCATCACGATCTCTCTAGAGTTCCCAATTTTATTAACAACTTCATTGAGGATCTCAAAGAAGGATTCTTTATTAGCGATTGATTCATCGTCTGAAGGGCCATATACTGCTATTAACGTGACATTATGTTGGTGGAGTTTGATATTCACTGTTAAGATATTTTCATTGATAATTTCGTAATTTGTAATTTTGTTTTTTAATGTTGCCTTTATTAAGATGGACACTCCTCTTTTTGCTCGCTCTTCCTTTGGTACCCCGCTATATATATGGAGATATTTACCAATTCGTTCAGTACCAGTGCCTTTTTTCTTTGTTTCGGTAAGGGTCACCACATCCATTTCAAGTTTTTCTATTTCTGATACAATGATGTTGACTTTGTGTTTTACTCCCTGTATATTCCATGTTCCCATTTTCATTAACCGTTGTCGTTGCTTTTGTCGTTTACCAGTATATCCGTCCGTGCTTCCGAGGCGATGTTTAGGCTTTTTAGCAAGTTGGATTTTTACGTATAGCAGGGAGCTAGCCTGCTGCTACAACCCTCCTCCTTTATCCGGGCTTGGGACCGGCAGCAGTATCATAGAGCTACTCAATCCACCCGACAATACTACTGGCGGAGTTATTATTATTATCTAATAACTCAAGTTAAAATGTTGTACCTAATAAATAATAGGTAACTATTTTCGACTATTTGGTTGATCTTTTGAATTTGTTGATTTATTCAACTTATAATGAGATCACCCTGTAAGCATGAATTTTTAACATTCCCATCAGTTTTTGCTCAAAACATTAGCGATAGCAATAAACATCTAATGATTATACAAAAATATAAGTAGAATAGACCTATACGGGGTATACCACTTAAAACCAAATGCGCCTAAGGCTCTACCACACGGATGTGGGAACGAACTTAAAAAACCAAATTAAATCACACTTATACTCCGTTTTTAAAAGGCATGGTGGACTAATAAATCACTCATTTTGGCCGGAACCATAGGCACTTAGTCATTTAAAAAAAGTTAAGGCTTCTAAAATTATCTCATTTCCGAAAATAACCGTTTTGTAATATTATTTAAAATGAAATTTCAAATTATCAATAATATAATAAACTGTGGATTATATCACTGACATCAATTTTCCAGAAAATTTATTATTATGTATAAAAGGGCGTAGACGAGTCCCTCCACTAAGCTCCAGGTAGTTATAATCCTACATACAATAAATAATAAAATAACCCAAACCAACCCCATTTGCCGATTATTTCACCCAATTAGCAGGTAATTGAAGAAACTTGACAAACAGGTAGCTCAAAAATGGTTTTATTATTGTGAAATATAGTTCTAAAAAAATGCCCCCATAATACAATGTACTTACTAGAACTTTTCAACTATAAAAGTAGCGGAAAGGTTGAATATTTTCAATTCACAGTTCATCTGTTCTGGAGAAACTGCTGTGTTGATTGATTTCACCATTATTACTGTTATTTGTTATTATTTTTTACCGTTATTGTTAACTGGTGTTTATTTTTGTTCATCTATACAAGTTCTCTTCTCATCACACGAGACTACACCTTCCAACTATATAGTGTTCCAACCAAATTCGACCAGGTATGGAGGATTTATCACCATCTAAGCGACCTAAAGTTAGCCTATTGTCGCTGAACGAAAAAAATCTGATATTAAATTGCTATTTCTCGTTGAAGAACGAAGAAATTAGAAGAAAAATGATGAATTTGACAGGAAGTGTTGATGAAACTGTGGAGATTACTGCAATAATGATGGGTGTTTCAAAAATAACAATTTATAATTTAATGAAGGAGAAAAAAAATGGAAACATTACAGCCCCAGGCCGACCCAAACTTGAAATGGATGACGACTTGAAGAATGGAATAAGGCGTAAGGTGCATGCTTTTTTCTTTAGAAAAGAGATCCCAACTCTCTCCAAAATTATGGCTTCGGTTCAAGAAGATTAAGATTTTCCGAAAATGTCTCCAAGTACATTATGGAAAATTTTGAAGGAACTTGGATTTGAATATAAAAATTATCGGAACGCAATGTTGATTGATAGAGACGACATTGTCATTTGGAGTAGGAGTTATTTGCGCAATATTCGGAAAGCAAGACTAGATCAAAAACGAATTTATTATTTGGATGAGACTTGGTTAAATGAAGGTCATACTGTTTCAATGTTTTGGCAAGACACGAATGTCAAAAGTCGGAGGCAAACAGCTCTTGAAGGGTGGTCAACAGGCCTCAATCCACCAGCAGGAAAAGGACGTCGACTCATCATTACTCATATCGGAAGTGCCGAAGGTTTTGTTAAAGGTGGATTGTTGTGCTTTGAGTCGAAGCAAACCGGAGATTATCATGAAGATATGAATGCAGACGTTTTCGAAGAATATTTCTCACAAATGTTAGATCTAATTCCAACGGGCTCAGTCATTGTTATGGATAACGCAAGTTATCACTCCAGGTTAGTGGAGAAATTACCTTCAACTGCATGGCGTAAACAAGATATCCACGATTGGCTAACCTCGAAAAATATTGAATGCGCAAATAACCCGCTGAAAAATGAGCTCTTGCAACTGGCCAATTCACATAAACACAAATATAGTAGATACGTTGTAGATCAAATGGCATCAGCGCGTGGTATAACAGTGCTGAGGCTTCCTCCTTATCACTGTCAACTCAATCCCATATAATTAATATGGGCCCAAGTGAAAGGGGAAGTTTCAAGAAAGAATACGACATTCAAAATGAGTGACGTAAAAGTTTTATTCGAAGACGCGTTAGGTAACGTAACCAAAGAAAACTGGAAGAAATGTGTTGAACACGTGATACAAGAAGAATTAAATATGTGGGAAATGGATCATATAAGTGAACACATGATTGAACCATTTATAATCAATGTTAATAATGGAAGCTCAACAGAATCGTCTGATTCTGATATATAGACTAGTTTTTGTGTTAGTTATTACTATTATTTGTTAGACTTTTTTTTATAAATATTACATTAATTCGTACTTTATTCCTGCATTTTTCTTTTTTCCTCTCCTATTGTAAACGGTATATTAGTAGTAAAGTTGATACCTACTGCAAAAAAATTCGCTATTTTTTATATAATATTTTATGTCTATTGTTTATTCATAGGAACACAAAAAAATGTGTTTTTATTGAATCGATATTGTGAACTCTTTTGAATAGTTTTCGTAATTATAATTTCATAGTGCCTTCATATTCATATACCAAGTTTGTTTTGTCCTGATTGCACGCCTCTGGGGATTAAATTGTTTATTTGTTCATTCAAATACAATAGAGAGACCCTTTCAATACAATAGGCGACCCAACCGAATACAGAGTTACCTGAAATTCGTAACAAATGAGAAATTTTAGTACAAAATTAGATAAACTTCGGAGATATTTTATTATACACCCTGTATCGGTTTTGCATGCCTAATGTGCTTTTATTACTCCATGCCTTTTAAAAACGGACTATAATTTAGATTCAAAACGCAAAAAAAGTAATAGCAAAATTGTTTCTATTGTTTTGGATTTGTTGATTTTGTCTCTTACAAGCTCAAGTTAGATCATGAATTTTTGTAACCTCTCACCCAATAATACAACGTTACAATATAATCTAACACAGTGTGTAAAAATATTTAGTTTACAATATTTCTTTTATTTTGCATTTATGTTGTATTAGTAAAAAATGATATTTTACAGACTAAGCGTTTAATATTTCGAAAGGTAGCCATAGAATCTAATTCTACCAATAAGAACTTTTAACGAGGAGATTTGTAACATTTGTCAAAAAACTGATTCACAAAATAATTGAACTAAATTTAGCCGGTTTTTTTAATTATGCTCAAAAGACTGACTTAACAGCGTCATCTTCAAGGAACGCTAACTCGCTTAGGAGGAACATTTGGATAAAGGTAAACTAGTTTAGATGCACATAAAGTCACATCTAGTATCTGTAGCTTGCGTTTGGCAGGAGGGTTTCTGGACACTCTGTATAGTAATAGTAATTTATGTTTTATAAAGTATTTTGATATTGTTGGGTTAATATAGGTATGCATATAAACCATTTTGTTTTCAAGAAGGGGAAGGATCAAAAGATTTCAAATGGAACAGGGGATTGATTATATATATGTCGGAGGCAAACAGTGAAATCAGTCATTCCCCGTAATTCCTAGTCAATTCAGGGAATGCCGGCAAACGCCGTAATCGTCAAATTATTTCAGCGTTTGACTAACATTTTTAGCCAATCCCTGTAATAGCTGGTCTATGTCAGTCAATTACCGGAAAAACGAACATCAAGCTGTTACCTTATTTTCCTATCTCAGCCATTCCGTGTAATAACCGATTTAGGCAAACGGTGTTCTCACTTCATTTTTAATAGGTAAATAAAAATAGCTTACCTATAATAATTTGGTGTTTTTATTATAATTTATTTATTGCAAAATGCGAAAAAATAAAATACAGAACGTAACAAAGAACAAAAAACAAACAACGAATATAAAACATAAAAGAAATACCTAGTTGTATTAACATACAATACCTAAATGAACATATAAAAATAAGAGAAATAATAATTTGGGACAAATTAAAAAACAATTACTTATTAGCACAAGTTGTGCTTTTATGGCACCTTGAATTGCACAGAACTTTTTTTTTGAAACAGACGCATCTGTTTGATTGGTATTGTTTTTTTGCCGGTTTACAAGAACACTGTAAGTATCCCTGACCCCCGGCCAGTGATAATGCCTGTATTGCTTCGCGCTTTGACACAAACAAATTTGGAACATTATCTATTGTAAAAAATTGTTCCTTTGTACTTATTAGGTCTGGTCGGTTAAACCACGATTTAATACGACCAGCTGAGCATCCTACCTGATAAACACCATTCTTGTAATCAGTAATTACACAAATCAAGTTTTGCAAATCAGAAGGGCCTCTATCAATTTTGTCAACGGGTAAAAGGACACACGAGCCAATGTCTAAATGAGCTAGTTTTTTAGCAGTATTTGTCAACATTTTTTCTGCCGCCATTTTTTGACCCTGACTAGCATTAGATCTGTTTTCTAAAATTGTCATTTCATTCCGACATAAATTACATTTGCCTCCGTTTTCAGGGCATATCAAACAAATGTCTAAAGTGTCTGGGGTATTAGATTTTGCTGATGCCATTGGTGCTTCTGATAGGGACTCTGAATCAATTTCTTGGCAAACAGCGTTAAAATAATTTTTAACCATATTTACACTTTCATCTGCTAGTTTTGCGGAGACTTGTTGAATGGTGCTTTCTATTTCCTTTGAATTTTCACCTATCTTTGTGTTTGCAATTACTTTGTCGTCAATTAAATATGTTTCTTCTATTTCAACAGTCTCTTTTTCCTCATGCGTTGTTTCTAGCAGACGCCTCAAATCATCTTCAATCGGCTCTAATATATCTCTTGGGATATGTTGAGAGGAAAAACCTACTTTTGGGTCAACTCCGAATAAAGCCTTATATGGTGTGCGCCCAATAACTTTATGGAAGGAACTATTCTTCTGGAACTGAACAAAGTAACATCCTAGTGATCAATTTGTTGAATTATTATCGTGCATCCACGCCCTTAACATATTCTCCACGTCTTGGTTGCTTCTTTCGATGCTTCCCTGTGACTGCGGGTGTCTTGGTCTACCATGTAGAATTTTTAAAGTGGGCCACATTTTCACTAATTCAGAAATTAATGAATTGGTAAATTAACGACCATTGTCCGACTGTAATATGCTGGGTGCTCCAACTTCCAAAAATATGTTGAGTAGTTCATTGGCAACTTCATTCGCAGTCTTTGTTTGGAGAGGACGCAAAAAAAGAAATTTTGTTAGATGGTCCTGGTAGTTAAATAACCATTTGTAGTTTTTATCCGGACAAGATTGAAAATCCATCAAGTCTACCTGTCCTCGAGAATTAAAATTGGACGAAATGATCGGTTTAATTGTTAAATTGGTATGGATTTTATTTATTTTTCTTTGGCAAATATCACAGGTCTCCAAAAATGTTTCAATCACATTTCTGGCAATATCACATTTTTTTTGTAATGCGTCTCTACCTCCATGACCTACACTAATATGGGTTTCCAATAATATGTTGAACAAATCTTTATAGCAAACAATGGAGATATAATTATCATCTGGCCTAGATTTTCGGGTCTTAATTACGACTTGCTTACCGCCAATTTCTATCACATCGTACAAAGATAAAAAATGGTACTGTCTTCGGGTTTTGGTTTTTTGGATTTTCTTAGCTGATAAAATCTCTGCGGCCGTCTGTAAGATTGTGGAACTTGTAAATATACAGTTCAATTTACGTAGTACTCGCAGTAGTGAAATTACAAAATTGGTAAAAAACCTATCTCGAAAACGGCCTTAGAAAAAAAGTAGTTTAGATGTTTTGACTTATTTTTATCTTAAACTTTTTCGTAAAAAAAACAGGGTGTTCCATTTAAAAAAAACGTATTTTGATATAATATTTCCTTAGTGGAACCCCTAATAATTAACTATGCGCAACACTGAATTTATACTTAATTATAACGTTCCTAATAAAACGGTCCTTTAATATTATTCCATATTTTATTAAGGAAGTTATTGACTCTTGTTGTTTTCTGCCGTTTTCAGAAATCGCCCTGTATATCGAAAACGAAACCATCTACTAACGATTAGTTTTTTTTTTAAATATTCTTTATTACAATTATAAATCCCATCTACTACATGTCAGAAAAAACATATCAAAATATGGATACCGATGGTCTGGTAATTTTTCTTCCTTGTAGTGTACGTCTACTGAATCGTGGCTCCTTACTATTTGTACTATCCACATGTTTTCACAGACAATAACAACTTTGTACCTTGTAACATTTTTGATTCCTAGAATATTTGGGCTCGTCTATCCCTGAAAAGTAGCTAAAAAACTAACGATTAGTTTGCGCAAGGTTTAGTTTAAAAAAAATAAGTCATGACAACTAAATTATTTTTTTCTATCTCCTTCCGTTTTCGAGATACTCCGTAAAACATGCCAATTTGTGTAACAACCACCGGATAGGTTTGTATTAATACAAATTCACTCACCTCATTTAATTCTGCAGATGTCCAAGGTTTATTTTTATTTTTATTGGAATAATATTCATCTATACTTTTATAAAACAAAACCGAATGCTGCGACATGTTGTTCTACAAAAATATGAAGGAATGTGAAATATAACCTATTTACATCTGAACTCTACTGTGCAATTCGCTGAACTACAATCGGCACATGGGCACTCTAGTCTCACCCCCTCCTAGATCTCAAATGCAAGAACACCGTTTGCCTAAATCGGTTATTACACGGAATGACTGAGATAGGAAAATAAGGTAATAGCTTGATGTTCGTTTTTCCGGTAATTAACTGACATAGACCAGCTATTACAGGGATTGACTAAAAATGTTAGTCAAATAATTTGACGATTACGGCGTTTGCCGGCATTCCCTGAATTGACTAGGAATTACGGGGAATGACTGATTTCACTGTTTGCCTCCGACATATACACGTTTTCATTTTCATCTGTACGATAATTTTTACTTTTTCGCCCAACCTATCTAATATGCGAGAAAAGTATTGGTTTACCCCAAAAAAAGTTGGAATTTTGAAAAAAAATTTGAGTTATTTTTACGTTTTCCATCAACAACAACACGAAAAAACGGTTTTTAGAAAATAAATCCTGTGTGTATGTCGTCGACGTCGGCGGCCACCTTTCGTTAAATGCCTTGTTAGCTCGATACAGCCCCCGGAGTGCAACAAGTCACCAATTTTATAATTGAATAGTGTTCAAAACATCTCACAGATGAACCCTATTGATATTCAACTCACCAGAGCCAGTAAAACAGGTGCTATAGTACTTTACGTACGACATTTTTGTCATTTTTGGAAAAATTTCAGTTTGTTAGCACGATACAGCCTCCGGAGTATATACAAGTGACACATTTTATCATTGGATATTATTCAGAGCATCTCAAAGATGAATCATATTGATATTCAGCTCACTAAAGCCAATACAACGATGGCTATGGTACTTGAAGTACCAAATGTTTGTCATTTATGGAGAATTTTCAGTTTGTTAGCACGATACAGCCTTCAGAGCGTATACAAGTAACCAATTTTATGATTGAATATTGTTCAGGGCATCTCGTAGATGCGGAAATGTTAGTTTTAATTTTTAAAACCGTTCATTTTTTATTTCTATCCAAACGTTGATTCTACCTTCAATTTTCTTACCTTATATAAAACGACGATCTATCTCTCTCTGTGTGTGTTTCTCTGTTGCCTATTTAAAAACCATCAAGGTAAATACTAAGTTCATAATTGAACGATTTATTACAAAAACAATTATGACGTAGGACGAACGAGTTTATAAATAAACCTGCTATTTTTAAATATATTTATAAATTGTTATCGCCGAGGATACACGAGTTTATCGGCAAAATATAATTTATGTATACATATGGTATAGATGGAATTCGTGTTTTCAATTATTTATTTTTAATATCGAGGAAAGAATTATCAGATTAATTCAACAATAGCCTAATTTCGACACAACTTTATATGATTCTGAATATGTTTTACTATTATTATCAATAAATACCTTACGAAATTAGGACATTTTTTATTTGTAATCGTGCACAAAAATTGGCATTAAAATCTCAGAAATTGGCACTAAAGTAATCCATTATAGCAGGGGTTCTCAAACTTTTTGACACTGCGACCCCCTTTTTAGTCCTAGTATTTCGGCGACCCCCCTATTTTTAAATATAAACAAAAATGAAAAAAAAACACTATTGGCTAAGTTTTATCCATAAAAATACTATTAACTACTATTAACTAGTAAAAATAAATACAAATTGTTGTCACTTGAATTGTTTTATAATATTGCTGAAAATTAATGTGCAGAAAATTACTGCAACCCTCTGTCGAGCAGTTTAAGGTAAAATTAATGAGCAGTGGCTTTCTGCAATTGTTTACCGAGGAAACTGTCAGATGCTTTTAATTCTGCTACGACTAACATTTTCAATACAAATGTAGTCTTGTTGCAATTCAACTTAATTGAATGCTAGTTAAAATAAAAATAAACTCTGTTCATTATTTATTTGTAATCTTTATTTATTCTGTAATTATTTATTATTTATACACTGACAAAAATTGTATTTTTGAATGTCCAACTCCAACAATTTACAACAATTCACATAAACGATTAACAAATCTATATGACCATATAGAGAAAACACAAACTTCAAATAATGTCAAATTGCTCGACACCGGATTGCAGTAACTTTCCGCACACCAATTTTGGGCATAATAGAAAGTGGGATAACTCACTTCATGGCACGAACAAGGACAAAGCAATGGTGACTCATGGGGCTTAGAATAGACTGCAGTCACAGCTGTCTGCGCGCGCGCACTCTGCCAGCCGGTGACCGGCAGACGACACGACAGTCTGACCTCTTGAGTCGATCACTCAACACTGTGTGTACTTTGTGAGTAGTATTAAGAGCAAATACAGTTGGAAAAAGTAGCAATGGATACGTTTTTTAAAAGACCGTCGTCAAGTAGTGATGCTAGTGCTAGTGAGTGCGGAAAGACAAAATTCCGCAAATATGACCAGTCGTACATACAATTTGGTTTCACTGAACTGGCAAACAAACCTCAATGTGTGGTGTGTAGTGAAGTGTTGTCATCTGAAAGCATGAAGCCTTCGAAAATGAAACGCCATCTTGAAACTAAACATTTTGCTTTGAAAGACAAACCAGTGGAATTTTTCCAAAGAAAACTGTTATCCCTTCGAAGTCAACAGGTAAACATTACAGATCTTGCTAATGTTAATAAAAATGCTCTTAAAGCTTCATGCGAGGTAGCACTCAAAATTGCTAAAAAAGGGAAACCCCATACAATTGCTGAGGAATTAATTCTTCCTGCTGCAATTGATATGGTTTCAAAAATAATCAGTCCTCAAGATGCTGAAAAATTGAAAAAAATCCCGTTATCAAATGATACTATTTCAAGAAGAATATGTGACATGGCTGAAGATGTTCAGAACCAGCTAAAGAAGCAAATAAAAGACAGTACTTTTTTTGCAATTCAGCTGGATGAGTCAACAGATGTTGCCAACTGTGCTCAGTTTTTATGCTTCATCCGGTACGATTACGGTGATGCTATTCATGAAAATATTTTGTTTTGTAAGCCCCTGCCGAATAATACAACAGGTGAAAGTCTTTATAAGGTGTTTGTCGAAGCAACTGAACCTTTTGAATTGGATTGGAAGAAATGTGTGTCAATTTGTAGTGATGGAGCAATGGCCCTTACGGGAAAGAAGAGTGGCTTGATTGCCAGGTTGAAATCATTTATACCGAATGCAAGCTGGGTCCACTTTTTTTTACATAGGCAAGCTTTGGCAGCTAAGAAAATGCCAGATGAATTACGGCAAGTGTTAAATGAAGCTGTCAAGATAGTGAACTACATCAAAAGTCGCCCGCTGCAAAGTAGGTTGTTTAATAACTTGTGTGAAGAGGTAGGAGCCTTGCATAAACATCTTTTATTTCACACTGAAGTACGGTGGCTATCCCGTGGTAATGTATTAAGCAGGCTGTTTGGATTAAAATCAGAAATGTTGTTATTTTTGGTTGATAGTAAACCCGAACTTTACACTTTTTTCAGTGATGAAAAGTGGTTGGTTAAGCTTGCTTATTTGGCTGACATCTTCTCTCACCTTAATATTTTGAACTTATCCCTACAAGGACCAGACAAAAATATGCTATATGCTCAAGACAAAAAAAATGCATTTGTAAAAAAACTCAGTGTTTGGAACGCAAGAGTTAAGAAAGAGGATTTTGAAAATTTTACACTAACTCAAGAGTTTATAGAGTATCTGTCAAGTATTAACGCTACATCCCCTGACACTTCATCTCTCTCCTTACTAGTATCTTCTCATCTCGAAGGTTTGATTGAACAGCTGACAGATTACATTCCAAATAAGGATACGAGTGGGGTTTTGTGGGTAGTCAATCCGTTCAGTGATCAAGTCGTAACAAAAGCTGAGCTAACTGCTCGTCAACATGATCAACTGATCGAAATTTCAAGTGATCAGTCAGCAAAACTCACTTTTAACAGTGCTTGTATCGACAAATTTTGGATAGGTATTAAAAATGAATACCCAGAACTGTCCACAAAAGCATTACAGACTTTGATGCCATTTTCTACGTCTTATAACTGTGAACAAGGTTTCTCCATAATGGTGAATATCAAAACAAAATCAAGAAATCGTTTGACCCTGGAAAATGACATTCTTTTGTGTATAACAAAACTCAATCCGGACATAAAAAAAATGGTTAATTCTAAACAAGCTCATGTTTCTCATTAAATAGTATTAGGCCCTTTTCAACTTGTATGTGTATTACAAATTTGTGTAGCCTATAAATTTTGTTATTAATAAAAACTACAGCTATGACTAATTTGTTTTTTTCCTCCTTATCCCGCAACCCCCCTGGACACATCCAGCGACCCACAGTTTGAGAACCCCAACATTATAGGAAGATTTCTAAAAATGTATTAATATTGCAAATAATGAAAACTGTTCTATTTGAATAAATATAAATATTTAAATACATTGTTTCAATGTTATAATTTTGCATTTTTTATCAATTTCTGCGTTTTAAATCAAATTAAGTAGCGTGTTCTTAATAATATACAGTGCTATTCAAAAGTCCCCTCCCCCCCTCGTATCTTTTGAACGGCTACACTTACATTAATAAAATTTGGAGGATGAAAATAAAGTGTTGTAAACTTCTCTACGAATGGTAACAAGTGACGTAATAGTAATAGATGACGTCACAGTGCCACTCTGGCCAATTATTTTAAATAGGACCTTATGGCAAGTGATTTCTCGTTTGAAAGGCATTGACATTGGCTACATAGCCATATTAATTTTGTTTGGGTTTAAATTAATTTTGACAGATAAATTAAATAAATACCAAAATTATTATTTCACATTTAAATATTGAAGATTTTTCAGTCCGCCTCTGGTTAGTTGTCAAAAAAATTGACGATGAACGATGAAATAAAACAATATAATTTGTTTAAAACTTCATTTATTTGAACTAATCTTCAATTTAAACTGGTTGACGCGTTTCACTAACACAGTAGCGTTGTCAAAACGAATGTAGATATGATATAAAAATGTCTTAATATATACAGTGCAAAAATACAGAATTCTATTTACTAATGTTAACAAAGGTATGGAAAGAAATCACCTGGAAATTCATTCACTACAAACATTCCTAAGCTATCTTCTAAGTAAAAAGGTTTAATAAAGGAGAGTGATTGATATCTATTTGGTCGTTAAGAAGATTACCTGAATATTTATTTTTGGTAATCTCAAGGGCTTCTAATAAATTTAAACTAAAGGATTTACCGACTACATGGAGAATTTCAAAATTTGGGTCGAAAATGTGTTGGTTTTCTAATAAATGATTTGAATAGTTAGAATCTAATTTTTTTTTGTCATAGCTACGTTTGTGTTCCGAAATTGTAGTTTTAAAAATTTCTAAAAGTTCTACCGATATAAAGTTTATCACAATTGTAATTTTTTTTATATTTTACCTTCATTCGTTTTGACAAAGCTACTGTGCTAGTGAAACGCGTCAACAAGTTTAAATTGAACATTAGTTCAAATAAATGAAGATTTAAACAAATTATATTGTTTTATTTCATCGTTGAGTATGGTTCTTCATCAAGTAAAAGCCTCATCTATTCAATTTTTGAAGAAAGCTGATATCAGCTATTTGGCTATATGGTATTTTAAATTACTTTTAAAAAGTGCAGTGTGTACGCAAAATTTGTGGTCCTTCGGGCAGTGTTCCAGAAATCATGTATTCCCTAGATACATGAAATTAAAAACAGACAACAAGAGCAGTCCAGCCAACAAAGCCAGTATCTATGGCAAAGAAAAATGGTTAAAAGAAGAAAAGAGCATTCAGTATAGTAAGAGATATATTTTTAGTATTTATGTTAAGGTAATTCATTCACAACTATCACATATATTACACCCCATAGAGTTTGACATTTTAGATAGGGACATAAGAGATACAATTAAAGTAATTATTTACAAAAAGTACCAAGGACAAAAACATAAATTAAAGTCATTATTAACCAACAAACCAGTATCAAGAAACCCACAAACCAAATTCTCAGAACATAATTTTTTTAATAGATTCGTCAATCTTTCAAATACAATTTTTTCAGATAAAGAAATTCAATTATTACAAAAAGGTTTTAAACATAATATTCAACCCACATGTTCATTGGATAACTTCAACAAACTAGGTATAGAAACAGAAATTAATTTGTATAATTTTCCAAATAATTCTAATATAAAACATAAAGCTTCAGAAATTATTAAAAAAGAATTTGTCGAGTTTAACAAACCCAATTTTGAATTATCAGTCGCCAAATCAATTCAACAAAAATCAAAGTAATAGCATTACCTAAAGAAGATTATATATTAAAAACCAACAATTTTATTCAGGCAAGCAATTTTGAGACCCTTAAAAAAGACCCAACTAATAAATTTCAGAAAGAAATAAAATTAGTAGTAGATAACGCTAAATCAATAATTAACGATAAAGAAAAATATAAATTATTTTTACCCAATCCGCAACACCCTGAACTTTATTCATTAATTAAACTCCATAAAGAGGGGTACCCAATCAGGCCAGTTGTTTCTTATTTCACCTTCATTCAAGATTTCAAAGATTCTCATAGATGTCATCTCTAAATATTGTTCATTCATACCTCGATTTTCAGTTAAAAACTCAACGGAATTAATTAATAATATTCAAGATATAATACTACCCCTTAATTCTAAATTCATATCGTTCGATGTAACAAATATATTCCCTAGTATACCTCCTAAAGAAACTATAACTCTTATTGATAACTTGCTCACATACAATAATGTTAATCCTATAATACACTCTGATATCATTACTTTATTAAAAGTGTGTTTGAATCGAAATTATTTTCATTTCAATGGAGAGGTTTATAGCAGTAAAGATGGTTAGATTATGGGCAACCCTCTCAGCCCCCTACAAGAAGAAATTTTCATGGATAATATAGAAAAAATAATTAATGAACACCCCCCTTAGTAAAAAATGTATGTACTGGCACAGATATGTGGACGACATTTTAGCTAGCTTCATCGGTACAAATAGACAATTAGAGAGCTTCATTACTTACATCATAAACTCGATTCACAATAATATCAAATTTACCGTAGAACTTGAACAAAATAAGTCTATAAACTTTCTAGACCTTACAATTTCAAATATAAATAATAAACATGATTTTTCTATATTTCATAAACCATCACATACAGATATTACAATTCATAATAGTTCGGTCCACCCATTCAGTCATAAACTAGCAGCTTTCAATAGTATGATACACAGACTCTTAACAGTCCCATTCAATATTAATAATTATAACAAAGAATTACATATCATAAAACAAATAGCAGTTAATAATAATTACGATCCAAATTTAATTGACAATATCATAAATAAAAAGACAGACTTTAGAACAAGTATTCCCTTCAGTTAAAAATAATAAACAATTTAAAAACTTAACATACTTTGGAACACAATCCTTAAAAATTAAATCATTTTTAGAAACTTTAGACATGAATATTTCCTTTAAAATTGATCACAATGTATTCAAATTCATTAAAAATAATAAATCTAAATCTTCAAAATTAAAGAAATCAGTAGTTTATAAATTAAAATGTGGTAATGACAATTGTGATAAAATTTATATCGGTAGAACTTTTAGAAATTTTAAAACTAGAATTTCGGAACACAAACGTAGCTATGACAACAAAAAATTAGATTCTAACTATTCAAATCATTAATTAGAAAACCAACACATTTTTGACCCAATTTTGAAATTCTCCATGTAGTCGGTAAATCCTTTAGTTTAAATTTATTAGAGGCCCTAGAGATTAACAGAAATAAATATTCAGGTAATCTCTTTAACGACCAAATAGATATCCATCAGTCTCCTTTATTGAACCTCTTTACCTAGAAGATAGCTTAGGAATGTTTGTAGTGAATGAATTTCCAGGTAATTTATGTCAATACCTTTGTTAACCTTAATAAATAGAATTATGTATTTAGCACTGTATATATTAAGACATTTTTATATTTTACCTTCATTCGTTTTGACAAAGCTACTGTGTTAGTGAAACGCGTCAACAAGTTTAAATTGAACATTAGTTCAAATAAATGAAGATTTAAACAAATTATATTGTTTTATTTGATCGTTTAATAATTTTAAATTGGAAAATGAACGACAAAGTATTTCGTCAACATGATCCTGATAATTTAGTTTGAGATCCAGAATTAGACCTAAATTTCTTGCTTTGTCGACAGTTTCAATTTTTCCCGAA
This sequence comes from Galeruca laticollis, assembly GCA_963921935.1. Lineage (NCBI taxonomy): Eukaryota > Metazoa > Arthropoda > Insecta > Coleoptera > Chrysomelidae > Galeruca > Galeruca laticollis. Next base: position 5,772,371 of record OY998178.1, read on the forward strand.
TTTACTGTAATAATGAAATGTTTTTCCTTACTTTGGGTCCACCAAAAAGCATTAATTTCGTCTTGGAAGCATTAACTGTAAGACAAAATTTATTCGAGGCTTGCAATAAGTTACCAATATGTTTATTTATGTGTAGACAGGCTACACTCACTTTGTCCTGCTTAAATACGTAGTAAAGCTGAGTATCGTCTGCATATATAAGTGGTACCGACACCATTTAAGATGTTTCTGGAGTTTAGCTGTATAAAGATTAAATAATAAGGGACCAAGAATGGAGCCTTGTTGGACTCCATTTTTTACAGCTACCATATCAGAAGACTTTCCATTGAAGATACCCTTTGCTCTCTATTGGTTAGGTAACTACTTACTAGTTCAACAGCACTGGTGTTGAAGCCATAGAAGTGGAGTATTTTTAAAAGTAATGCATGCTTTATTCGATCGAAAGCTTTGCTATGTAATGTTTTTCTTATGTATTAAAACGTTTTATTAACGGAGGGATAAATTCATACACACGGTAGGTTCACTTACTTAATTTATTTAAACACTACACTATTCACTAATTATGTACACAGTATATTCACTTAAACTAATTTATATAAACACTTAACTAATTTATATTCACTTATTTACTGTTTGCTAATTCGGTGTATTCTTGTTTATTTGTCGAGATCACATTATCAACTGAACTCAACTCTTCCTGCTCGTTCCCTTATATTTTAGTGCCTTTTTCACTAGATAATTCTAGATTGCGGCTTACGCTTTCTGGCATTTTCTAGATAAGACTGGTCACAAAAACAATGTTTAGATAAGATAGTCACAATTCTAAGAAACCCTGCGCGTCCGCTATAATTTTAATTTTCATACCTGACTTAGGCAGAGTCGGATTTAGGGACTATACCAGTGTGCTGTTTCGTAACATTACCCCCTCCTTAAATGGAAGTTCCTCCTGGAACTTTTGTGTAGCCGAGACTGGATGTTTGAATTGACAGCTGGCCCCATTTCTACACTTTCCGATCTTATGGAAAGAGCAGGGCACATTCTTCATCGGATACTGATAACGGGGGTTGTAGCTGCAAATTAATATCTGGACACCGGTATCTTGAAAGATAATCTCTACCATGTTCCTGATGATTCGCCAATCCAACTGGTTACTCGCTATCTTAGACATAGCCAGTTTCTTCACGCTGGACTCCAACACATGGTCTCGTAGGTTTCGAAGTGCTTCCTACGCATCGCGGTAGGTAGATCGATCTTGAAATTCATTTTTAGTTACCACGCGAATTATGTTTCAGTTTTAGTGTCTTGCCAGGGGCTAGAATCTGGTCTTCTTTCTAATTGCCCGAACTTCTTTCGAAAGACGGATGCCAACCCTCGTGCGTTCTTGATACGGGCGGGGATGTTGAATGCCAGTGAATAATCTTCCGGGAGAGTGAACAAATCTTGTTGTTGTTCCGAAGTGACTCCATATCTAGCTTTCCCGGTACCTCCATACGCGCCCATAAATTCCTTGAAGGTGGGGTCAGACGCATCTCGAATATGGTTTACTCCCTTCTCTAGGTCATGGTCTCCTTCGAATGGCACTAGTCGGTTTTGGTGAACTACTTTTGGTTTTTCGTTGGGGATGTTGCTTATGCGATATATAACATCATTGATCCTTTTCTTGATTTTGTATGGACCTTCCCAGGATTTTTGTAATTTTGGAGAAAATCATTTTCTCCTCGTCGGGTTGTGTAACCATACTTTGTTCCCTTCTTTAACACGTTGAGTGCCGTATGTATCCAACACGGATACACGAGATACGGTGCTTCCATCGCCGTATGTATCCGCGGCTGATACACAACTATTTCTGTTATTTCAGCCGCATGTATCGACGTTGGCTGCATGCATTGCGTATATCTCTATGGGGACTATCGGACTACGGCCTGGCATACCCAAAAGCTTATTTGGCCTGTATATTTTATCCTTAGTTTTTTCAGGACACGATTTTTTCAGTTAGTGGGTATGAAATACGAAATGTTTTTTTATTGAACAACAAGAAACACTAAATTATGGAAAAGAATATATAAATCTGAGAAACCAATGAACATAACAATTAGTTATAGTAGTAACAAGTATTTCATTTCATAAAACATTTGTGTACTTCGAAAAAACACGATAAGCAATAATATTTTTTACATGCAACACATCTGAATTTGCTTTGTGTGGCTTGATTAGCTGCAGCTTTTCTACCGACCTCTTCAGTTTTTGTTTTATAACATCGTACACATCTTCCTCTTTTTCTGCTGGCACCCTGACTCTCTTCTAAATAATGTTGGGCTGGAGGTTCATCTGCTGGAGCTGGAGTGTCGAATGACTCAGTTGGTAAATGTAGCGTTTCTGATATGATACTTTCTTTGAACTTTGTTATTGGCATATTGTCATTTGCATCCTCTTGATGCAAAATATATGCATTCACCAAAGCCGTACCCATCAGCAGCTCCACTGCCAATTTTCGGTACCATTTCAAGCCTCTTCTCAGGGACGAGAGATCAATGAACGATTTACATTTGTTGTAGTCGCTCACTATTTTCGGCTTCTGTACATCTCCACCCCTTTGCCTCACTGTCACAAGTTCATCTGTGTGTTTGGTACTGAGGACTAACACTAGGAGATAGGAGATTCAGCATACACGTTCGATACAGTGCATAAACCTCGCACAACTAATGAAAAGTCACTGCAAGATTTGCCTCCAATTATTGCATACACGTGTTCTATTTTAGTTTGACATTGTTGCCAGTTCGTGTATCCAGGCTGGATACATGCGGCTGTAATATTCAAAAATAGATATTGTGGCCGTGCGTATCCAATGTGGATACATACTGAAAATAACGTCAGTAAATGTCAACATCTAGTTTTTTCAACTCTTCATTGCATTTTGATGCGATAAAATACATATTTGAAGCCATACACATGAAAAATGGATTTGGCCTGATATACCCAATTATCCGCTTCCACGGTGGCACTCAACGTGTTAAAACCGCCTTCTGTGGCCTGCGTGTCGTACCGAATTTTCATTCTGTCGCTGGCAACATGAAGATTTGTTTGAACTAATTCAAGAATATTGTCTGCCTTCTTCTCAATTGGATCACGTAGTCTTCTCCTACTAGATTTTCTCCAGGGCGACAGCCAAATTCCAGGTCACAAGGAAGCCTCATTTCACGTCCAAACAGGATTTTCACAGGTGTTTCACCCGTGGACGGCAGATCGATAAGCCAATGCGAATAGGGAAAGATACTGGTCCCAATCTCTCTGATGGCTGGATACTACTTTGGACAGGTATTTTCCAATAGTCCTGTTCATTCTCTCGACCATTCCTTCTGACTGTGGATGTAATGCTGTTGTCCTGGTCTTCTTCATTCCCAGCTTCTCGCAAATCTCCTGGAATAGATGGCTTTCGAAATTTCTTCCCTGGTCACTGTGGACTTCCAATGGCACTCCATATCGGCGGATAAATTCTTTCACCAATACATCCGCGACAGTTGTGGCCTCTTCGGGATCGCGTAAATTTCCACCCATTTTGTGAAATAATCCATTACAACAAGGATATATGTTGTTTTAACATGCTTCCATGGAAAATTATCGGCAGTTTGGATGCATATGTGTAATTACTTCTTATGATTACAACATTTTTTAAAATCAAAATTACGGATTCGTCCTTGAAGTAGAATTATTTTTGGCCACAGAATAAGTATTTATGTTACACTCTGTATAGTATTTGTTTGTACGATGTAATAATTATTTTTTTACTGATAAAATTCGTTAAGTAAATATCGGCATTCCTGTATTTATGTGTATATATTTATTTTTAACGATTCTGATTTTAATCGAGAACTCCTCATATCTACTAATCATCTAATTATAGAAATGTAAAACCGTAAATATCCTTCTTCTGTTTAGCGATAATGTATATATAATTCGTTTGGGACAATAAAACAACGTGTGTGAATGAGTTGGTATTTTTAGTATTTTCTATTTTTACCTACTCGATAAAGCATATAATAGATTGGAAGTTCCGTTGTTCCCAATTTTTATTAGTTCATTACGTCTAAATTTAGACAAAGGTTAATTTTACATTCTTCCTCACTGTTCTTTATGTCTACTCAACCAATTAAACGATGTTTTGATTGAGGCAAAAACATAGTGACCGAAAAATTGTTGTTTGATATTTTTTAAACAGTGTCAAATATGTAGCTTAGTTTACCTTAGAATATTAACATTCACAAACCGTACACATCTACCGTACTTTGCAAGAAAGAATTAAAATGGAAGATTTATACTACGAGGATAATAAATCTTCTAAACTATTTAATGCTACTCATCCCGGAGGAACTGCTACACATAAAAAGTCAATTAAGTTGCCTAACCCCCTCCCCCAATAGATATTTTCAACAAAAACTATGGTCGTAATGCGCTCCTAATGCACCAATATGCTCCATGAATGATTTTCCTTACACCGCATTCCCGGAGAGACTACGACTGTTTGTATATGGAGGGGAAGGGGGACGGGGCAAATAAACGCTAGACCCCCCAATCGGATTTTCCAAAGTTTGTTCTTTACACCATCAAGCGCTTCTAATCTACCATAAGGCTCCATAAAAAAAATCTTATGCACCCCTGCTCTCAGTAAGTAGTATCGCATTATTCAGATTTTAATTCCCTAGTTACTTTTCCGTCCAACCTATCTAATATGCGAGAAAAGTATTTGTTTACACCAAAAAAAGTTGGAAATTTGAATTTTTTTTTTGAGTTATTTTTACATTTTCCATCAACAACAACTCAAAAAAACGGTTTTAGAAAAAAAATCCTGTGTGTGTGTCGTCGTCGTCGTTGTTGTCGTCGGCCACTTTTCGTTACATGTCTTGTTAGCACGATACAGCCTCCGGAGTGCAACAAGTCACCAATTTTATGATTGACTATTGTTAAGGACATGTCACAGATGAACCCTAGTGATTTTCAGCTCACCAGAGCCAGCACAACGGGTGCTATGGTACTAGAAGTACGACATTTTTGTCATTTTATGAGAAATTTCAGTTTGTTAGCACGATAAAGCGTCCGAAGTTCATCAAGTCACCAATTTTATGATTGAATATTATTCAGGACACTTAACAGATGAACCCTATTGATTTTCAGCTCACCAGAGCCAGTACAACAGGTGCTATAGTACTACAAGTACGATATTTTTGTAATTTTTGGAGAAATTTAGTTTTGTTAGCACGATACAGCCTCCGAAGTATATACAAGTGACCATTTTGATGATTGGATGTTGTTCAAGGTGTCTCACAGATGTACCCTATTCCTTTTCAGCTGACTAGAGCGAGTACAGCGGGTCCTATAAATCCAGATATATTACATTTTAGGTTATTTTTGGACAAATTTCGGTTTGTTAGCACGATACATCCCCCGAAGTATATACAAGTGACAATTTTATGATAGAATATTATTCAGGGCATTTCACAGATGCGGAAAAGTTAGTTTTAATCATTAAAACCGTTTATTTTTTATTTGAATAAAGGAAATGCTATGTAACGCGTTGTACGAACTCCCCTCCCGTCCCTGTACGCATCGTAACGTTTTACGAGATCCCCCTCCTCCCAAATTGCGTTACGTAATACTTGAACGCCCCCTTGAATGCTAAAGGAAGTACTCTGCGAAGAAGATGGTTTGGTCATATTCAGAGAATGGAAGATGATAGAAAATCATGAACGCAAAACTTTATAATACTAGATGAAGAGGAATACCTAGACCCAGATGAATGGATGACGACAAAACCAGCCGACATGGGGAAAGGAAGTCCACAATGGGTTTGCACGGTGGTAGATGGTAAAGGAGGCTAATGTCTACATCGGGCTGTAGTGCCATTTGATAAGTAGTAGATAGAAAGTGTCGGGTCCATGCGCTTTTGTGGTTGTGTGTATATGTGTCTTGTTTCATTATTTTATTTTTTGTCACTAATTATTTATCACTAAATGTCATTTTTATTCTCAATACCGCGTTTTATTTTATATTTGCTTCTTCGTCATTTCTTGGCCCTTATCGAATGATATAGCGCTGTCTGCGCGAGAAGACCAAAGGCAAGCATTATTCACGAATCAAAATCGAGAGTTACAACTCATAGGTGTATATACACTAATTTACACTTTTTATTAATGATATCTCCAATCTACATACAAGAAATCCAAGAAGGGAGCCCCAAGAATCTTCATCTATTTACAAGACCGCAGATCACGCTCGCAAGTAGGACAAGGGCTTATTTAATAAACCTTATTTTATTCACGTAATATTATCATCCATTCTCTCTTAACTGTACCAGCTGTCGAAGGGTTTCAGTGTGGACACAGTCTTGAGTGCACTGATAGCACAATAATTTTTGTTTTTAAATTTTTTATTAAATCCTAATAATATACAGTGTGACCCACTTAAGATCGCAACACCCAGTTATAGCGTTTAATTGACATTTGATTAACTTAAAATTTTGGTGATTTAAAAAGGTCGGTAAGAGGACTATTTTTATTTATTAACATTTTACTAATGACAGTAGCGTACATTTTTAGGGTGCTTCAAAACGTCGATTTTTCAAAAAAGTTATTAGCGATTTTTTATTGGATTTTCGGTTAACACACACTGTAAAGAGTATCCCTTGAAACTCCTAAATCCAAATTTTGAATATTGTCACTTCACCGGTGTCTAAGATGTAAGTCGTCAAAAATTGTTTATTTTTTATTTTTGAACGACCCTGTATACACGGTGGCCGACGTATTATGAACTCCACATTTGGGTGTTTAGTAAAAAACGATTAGTTGAATGGTTGCCCTTGTCAATATTTGGTTTTTTGTCAGTAGCGTACGTCTGTAGGGGACTTAAAAAATCGTGTTTAAAAAATACATTAATTTAGGATTAAATGAGTATCCATTTGAATTTCGTAGCATAAAGACGTGTATCGCTCCGGTTATCAATAGTGCTTCGACAAAAAAAAAAGTGAATCACAAAACAAAATTAATTTCTTATCAGCTAATGATAAAAACTGGACAACTCATTAGTAAATAAAAGAGACAAAAAAAAATGAACACATTACCTGCTTTTAATGGGCCGGGATTTAATTATAGCCAACAAATGATGCCTCAAAACAATGGAAGTACTGTACAGGGTGTCCCACCTTTCAATACACAAATACCGCAATATCATCAAATTCAAACTCACCCTCAACCAATATTGCATGGACATATTCAACAACCCCAGTATACTGTCAGCCAACCATCCCCTCCACAGCAAGCATCACATAGCCAAAACTACTGTAGAATGTCATCAACTAGTGAAGAAGAATTCGCAGGTTACGACGAGTACGAGCAAAATAATAGCTCCAACAAAAATAGTTGGCAAGTAGTTAAAAACACAAAGAGAAGAAAAATTAGTGCAACAAATAGACCACAAGAGACAGTAACAAATAACAAGTTTAGCCCCTTAACACAGGAAGAGATAGTAGACGCCACAAAAATCAACGAAAATGAAAATAAAACACCAAAACCACCTCCAATATACGTATACGGAGTAATTAACTACGGGGAGATGATAGAACAACTGGGCACAATAGCAGAAAGCACACAATACACCACAAAATCCCTAGCCGACAATACTGTAAAGACATGTTGTGACACACCAGATACATATAGGAAGGTAATAAAACACATGAGGGACAACGACGTAATACACCATACTTATCAACCTAAAGAAGAGCGTGCCTATAGAATTGTCATTAAACAATTACATCATACTACGGACATAGAAGAAATAAAATCAGAACTAACCAAAAATGGACACAAGGTGAGAAATGTAATGAATTGTAAGAGCCGAAAAACAAAAGAACCGCTGAATATCTTTTTCGTCGATCTAGAACCAGCAGACAACAACAGAGATATCTACAAGCTGTCAAATCTACAAAACAGAGCTATTCAAATAGAACCGCCCAAAACAACAAAGGGTATTACACAATGCATGAGATGCCAGCAGTACGGACACTCAAGGTCATACTGCAACAGACCATTTGCGTGTGTCAAATGTGGTGGGGCACATAATACGACAGCCTGCAAAAAAAGTAAAGATACCCCTGCTAGATGTGCTCTATGTGATGGTGCCCACCCAGCCAACTATAAGGGATGTGCATTCTACCATAGTCTATTTAAACCAAACAATGACAACAATCGTATGAATATACAAAAAAATGCAAATAACACTACAACTAGACCTATTCTGCATACAACGAAACCAGTGCCCCAAAACCACTATCCTATACATCCACAGAATAGCTATGCCAACGTAGTAAGAAATGATAGTGAACAACAGACAAATTTTAATATTAATGATATAATGAACAAATTTCTTGAGGAATTTAAAAACATGTTTCAACAACTACTACAACAAAACAGCATGGTTCTAAACATGCTATCAACGCTTGTATCCAAAATTCAATAGTTTCATTAAAATCGCAGAGTGGAATGCCAATGGGCTTCCACAGCATAAAAACGAGGTAGAGTTATTTCTTCATCACAATGAAATAGACATTCTATTAATAAGTGAAAGCCACTTCACAAGTCGAACTCACTTCAGGATACCTCAATACACAACTTATTCATCAAACCACCCAGACAATACAGCCCATGCTGGATCGGCCATCTTGATAAAAAACACCATAAAACATGTTGAACTACCAAAATACGCCCAAAATAGTTTACAAGCCACAGTTATAAAAGTTAGTATGAGGTCATATGAGCTAACAGTTGCAGCAGTCTACTGTCCTCCTCGTTACAACTTGAAGAAGGAAGACTACAGGAATTTCTTTGATACTCTAGGCCACAAATTCGTTGCGGGGGGAGACTTCAACAGCAAACATATCTTATTTGGATCTCGTATCACAACTACTAAAGGCAGAAAATTAGTAAACTTAATACATGAAAACAACTACCACCCCCTGGCAACTGGCACCCCTACTTATTGGCCAACAGATCCAAATAAGACACCTGACCTGCTGGACCTATTTATTACCAATGGTATTTCCCCTGCTTACATGGACGTCATGCCAAACTATGACCTCTCATCAGACCACTCTCCGATTATAGCAACAATCAGTAGTTTCATAGTTTACAAAACGATAACACCAAGGTTACATAACAGTAGAACTATCTGGGAAAAATACCGAGCCAAACTAGAAGAGGATATCAACCTCCAAGTAAGTCTCAAAACATCAGACGAAATAGATGGAACACTAACATCTTTAAACTATATGCTCAAAGAGGCCGCACAAAATGCCACCCCTGCAACTAATACAGGTAATAAAGTTCACTACATCCCAGCGGAAATTAAAAAGCTAGTAGCCCAAAAAAGGAAGGCAAAAGCAAAATGGCATCGTAGCCATGCCCCATCGGACAAGACCACACTGAATAGACTAAGTAACCAATTAAAATCTAAACTCAAAGAGGAACAAGAAAGATCATTTACATATTATATAACGAATCTAAATCGGCAAGACAACTCAATATGGAAACCAATAAAAAATTCCAAAAAACCTAAAACCCAGGTACCCCCAATTAGAAACGAGCAGGGAACTAATCTACAGTGGGCCAGAAATGACGATGAAAAAACGGCGCTATTTGCTGAGCATCTAGCTCAAGTATTTACACCCTACAGTGACGCACCAGATATTGAAATTGAAAGCAACCTAATCAACATTCCAGAAAACATCCCACCAATTAAACCACTAACCAAAGACGAAGTCCAAAAAGAAATCCAATACTTAAACAATCGAAAAGCCTCTGGACTCGACAAAATAACTCCTAGGATGATAAAGGAACTACCAGAGAAAGGAATCATACTCGTTACTCTTATCTTCAATGCCATCTTACGCTTAAACTACTGGCCCAAGCTATTTAAAACAGCTGAAATAATCTTAATCCCAAAAGAGAGCAAACATCCAAACGAAGTAACCTCATACAGGCCAATAAGCTTGCTACCAATGGTATCAAAAATACTTGAAAGACTGCTGCTACAAATAATCAATTCAGATCCGGAAACAGAAGAATGGATTCCTCACCACCAATTTGGTTTTCGGAAAGAGCACTCCACGGTCCAGCAGGTTCATAGAATAGTTCATAACATAAATACAGCAATGGAAAACAAGCAGTATTGTACAGCTGCCTTCTTGGATAGTAGTCAAGCCTTTGACAAGGTTTGGCACACAGGTCTGGTATTCAAAATAAAGAAATATCTTCCCATCACCTACCTGAAATTATTGAGATCCTACCTAAGCGACAGAGAATTTCGAACGAGAATGAATGAAAGTCTTTCCAATAATTTTCCAATTAAATCCGGGGTACCGCAGGGCAGTGTTCTTGGACCGCTGTTGTATGTACTACATACAGCAGATCTACCAACCAACAATGAAACATTCACTGGAACTTTTGCAGACGATACCGCCGTCCTTGCAGCCCATGAAAACCCAGCTACAGCGTCTTCGATTCTTCAGGCACAACTAAATAACATTCAAACTTGGTTACATAAGTGGCGGATCAAAACGAATGAAACAAAGTCAGTCCAAGTGACCTTCACGTTGAGAAAAGAACAGTGCCCTCCAGTGACACTTAATAACATCCAACTTACACAATCCCCTAGCACCAAATATCTAGGAGTGCACCTCGACTCAAAACTCAACTGGAAAGAACACATACTCAAGAAGCGGAAACAAATTGACCTAAGAATAAAAGACCTACACTGGCTAATAGGCAGAAAATCGAAATTGAGCCTAGAGAACAAAATCCTCGTGTACAAAGCTGTCATCAAACCAATCTGGACGTACGGTATACAACTCTGGGGATGTTCGAGCAAGTCGAACATAACCATAATCCAAAGAAGCCAGTCTAAAATATTACGTATGATAACTGACGCACCCTGGTACGTGTCAAATCTAACACTCCACGAAGACCTAAGAATACCATTTATACAGGATGTAATTACAGAACAAAGTAATAAGCACCACAAAAGACTAGAATCGCACAGCAACCCTCTACTCCATCCCCTAATAGAACCGCATATTGACAGCCGATCTGAAAAATGATTAAAGGGGTAGCCTCACTGGAGAAGACCTCACCACGCCAATAGGAACACACTGTTCCCGAGCCAACAAATTAGCCTATAGAACTGTTTGTTTTGATTGCTAAGAAAAGTGATATAATAAAAAAAAAATTAGGATTAAATGAATAAACAAAATTTTTATGAAATTACAACTACACCAATTTAAAAATAACCAAATACTTAATAAACAAAAATTAATTTAAATAGAGGTGGCTTCTACCAAACCTCCATTGAGTTCAATACATTTGTCATATCGTTTCTTATGTTCTGCACTGCATTCTTTATATGTTGGGGTGTGATTTCTGCACAAGCTCGACGTATTTGTTTATTTAGTGTTAGGTTATTTTTAAATAGGTGTAGTTAGAATTTCAAAAAAAATTTGTTAATTTATTTAATCTATATATATATATATATATATATATATATATATATATATATATATATATATAAATGAATTGCTGTTCGTTAGTCTCACTAAAACTATCTTATCTTAGTCTTGAAATGTTCGTGGAGGTCTAGGGAAGGTTTAAAAGGCGAGAAAAAATCGAATAATTTCCGGGAAAACCCTAACAACAGCCCTATTCTATTTCCCATACAAACTAGAGTCAATTTGAACTTTATTGCTATTCAATAAAGTTCATATTAAATTATAATCGCTCACTGTTGTCTAAGCAATTTAGGTGTGTTCCTAACGTCAAAGAGTCAATTTGCAATTTATTTCCGCTGCATAAAGTTCAAATTCAATCATATCTATGAAAATAGTCTTCGCGTGCGCTTTGGAGGATCTAATGTCGCGTTCAAAAGTGAATCGCGAACACGACAAAAAATGTAATAAACTATTAGTAGTACTGATTTCCAATTAATTTGGTCGGCTTCGCGAAACTTAATTTTAGCTAACTTCAGTTGTAACTGTATCAGATTATTTTTTTAAGTTTGATGAATCTTAAGTTTTGTCACAAATTAAGTTTCTGAACATAACCATAATATTTGACATTAGATTTGACAACTAACTAATATGTCAATCATTCTGTCGCACTTCAGAACACGGAGATTGATGGCTTAAAGGTAAACTCCAAAAAAATAAATAAAAAAATCAGAACAAGGAAAAAAGTATTACGATTGACGATATTGTGTTACCATCATGGTTACGATATTCTATGAGTGCATCCTTCTATCTTTGTGAGTGACGATTACCGTTACGTGCGCGAGAACTTTCTTTACTTTTGTGATCCTTTGTGATAGTGACATTCCAAGTAGTGTGCTCTTTTTTTGTTGATATTTTGTGATAGTGACACTTTACTGTTAAGTTACTGTTAAGTGAGCGAGAAACTAATTACGTTACGATGCCGAGGAGAAGACGACCTGACTTAGGTCGTCGCAGTCAATCAAATGTGCGAAGAGCTACCTCACGTGCTAACCGCACTGATGACCAGAGAGAGACAGATCAAGAAAATAGTCGTATTGCTATGTCAGAATTGCGTTATTTAGTGAGTGACAATGAAGTGGATAGGCTTAGAATGCAACGAGTTCGTGCACATCAAACACAACAACAGCGAGCACGACATAATGAAATTGAGCGAATCCGCAGACGCAGTGCTCCTGTGATTCTTGAACGAGCTGCATTCCACTATGATCCGGCAATTGATTATTGTGCCGACAAATCGGTAACAATTGGGGAAATGAAAATAATTTGTAAATATTGTAAGGCGTTAAAATACACTGGTGAATCTACTGGATTATGTTGTGCTGGAGGCAAAGTAAAATTACCACAATTGGTCCCACCACCAGATCCTTTACGCTCTCTAGTTTCTGGGATTGGAAATGATTCTAAGCACTTCTTGGCCAACATTCAGAAATATAACAACTGTTTCCAGATGACATCATTTGGCGCTACACATATTATACAGGACTATTTCATGCCCACTTTCAAGGTATTATACCAGAATATTTTTTTATAATATTCAAGTTTGTACTAAAATATATATATATATATATATATATATATAGCGTGTAACGGAAGGGGGTATCAACCCTGAAGGAGGTGAATGTGCTCATGAAACTCAACAACTTTCCCCAAAGAACATAGGTCGAAATATGAAAAAAAAAATTTGGCCCTTCCATAGTAAATCAATCAGCTGGTAGTCAGTTTTGTAAGGGGGGGCCAATTTTTTTTTTCATATTTCGATGTTCTTTGGGGAAAGTTGTTGAGTTTCATGGGCACATTCACCTCCTTCAGGGTTAGGTTAGGTAAGTAAGCAACATGATGTGTCGAAAATAATAATAAAACTACATGCTTCATTAAAAAAATGCTTTTTCATTCAATACGTTTTGTTTGTTTTGAAATTAATTTATACAAAAGTTTAGGTCTTTTATTTATCGATTGAGGTAGTACGAAGTCTGCCGGGTCAGCTAGTCCTAAATAAATGTATTTGGTCCTACAGGATTTTTTTAAACACGAATTTTTGAAGTCCCCTATAGACGTACGCTACTGACAAAAAACCAAATATTGACAAGGGCAACCATTCAACTAATCGTTTTTTACTGAACACCAAAATGTGGAGTTCATAAAACGTCGGCTACCGTGTATACAGGGTCGTTCAAAAATAAAAAAAAAGAATTTTTGACGACTTACATCTCAGACAGCGGTGAAGTGACATTACTCAAAGTTTGGATTTAGGGGTTTCAAGGGATACTCTTTACAGTGTGGTAATCGAAAATCCAATAAAAAAATCGCTAATAACTTTTTTGAAAAAGCGACGTTTTGAAGCCCTCTAAAAATGCACACTACTGACATTAATCAAATGTTAATAGGTAAAAATAGTCCTCTTGGCTAACTTCTTTAAACTACCAAAATTTTAAGTTAATCAAATGTCAATTAAACGCTATAACTGGGTGTTTCGATCTTAAGTGGGTCACACTGTATATACAGTGCTATTCAAAAGTCCCCTCCCCCCTCGTATCTTTTGAACGGCTACACTTACATTAATAAAATTTGGAGGGTGAAAGTAAAGTGTTGTAAACTTCTCTACGAATGGTAACAGGTGACGTAATAGTAATAGATGACGTCACAGTGCCACTCTGGACAATAATTTTAAATAGGACCTTATGGCAAGTGATATCTCGTTTGAAAGGCATTGACATTGTCTACATAGCCATATCGACTCGCGCATACGTTATTTGTCGAAATAACATATGCGCTAATACGGCCTGACGTTACTTGGGTCTTGATTGCACTGATAGCATAATAAACAATAATTTTTGTTTTTAAATTTTTCCTCAAATAATCTTAATAATCTATACAATTATTGTTAATTAATCTAATAGTTCTTTTCATTAAAGTTAGTTATTTTACAACAACTTTGATTCCATCTCTGTTTCTGAACTTGTAAAAATTGAAATTTGAATTATATAATGTCCGCATTTCAATTAAACTTATTGACAGCTCCTCGTACTTTTTTTACAAATAGTGGCGGCAATAAATTTATGTGTGGTATATATATACAAATTTTCATTCATATTATGAGAATTTTATGGTTATCCAAATACCGATGTATTTCAAAATGCGAAAATGCGCGTCCCGTTGTTTTGACAGAAAATTTATTTTTAGCCAAAACAATTCACTGCACCCAGAATTGTGGGCAGATATACTGATTAATTTAATTCAACAGTGTGATTCATTCGTTTTACGAAAACACTTTTTTTTTGTAAATATACCTCTTAATGAATAAATTCCTGTAATTTTTATTCAAGTAGAATCGAGTTAACAGTATCGGACTTTTGACATATGGAGGGTACCCTCCATATTTTGACATAATTGACCAAATAAAACTGAAGGGTGTTCTGCTGTAAAAAAACGTCAAACTTTATGATGGCGATGACAGATGTGACCAGTGTTGCGAGTTCTCAATACATAAGTGACCCTCGTAACAAATAAACAATTTTTTTAACCTTATAAACCAGGTGTCAAATAAATATGATAAATACCAAGTGAGGTACATACGTACCCCACGCATTCTTTGTTCAGTTTTCAATTATTTTGGCTAAAAATTGAAACATACGAAATTTAAACATTTATTATCCTAAAACAATAACAAAATTCTAAAATACTGTTTGCTACTATTATAGAGCGTAGATTGAAAAAAAAGCTCAAAGCATCTTTGGAACACAATAAACAGTATGGAATGTAAGAAAAAAAAATCAACCATCAAAGAAATTATCAGTAGTAATACCACAAGTGATTGAATTTTCGCGATAAGTCTGTCGATTCAGTTGAGATCATAAATGAAAGACAGACTTATGAGATAAATTCAATCACGAGTGGAATTTTATTAGACTATTTCACAAACAGAGTGAAAGATAAAAAACCTGAAATTCGGCAGGATTAGAGGAAATTTTCATCGATTTTTTCGTTGATTGATTCGATAGAATTCATCCCAAATCTACTCATTTTTGAATGCGTGCACAGCGTAATCACTTATATTTGACGTTTAACTGTCACATGCACTGTAAACAAATCTGAAAACACCGAACTTGATAGGCCAATCAGAGTCAAGAGTCAAGTTTGGTATTATCGGTAAGCCGAACTTGACTAGAGCTTCTGATTGGTTCATTTCGTAGGTGAGTGAAATAGTCACTGATAGTGATGTATTGACCGATGACCTAAAAATTGCAAACGCCTTCAATAAACATTATGCGGAAGTGGGGAAAAAACTGGATTAATTAATTCAAAAACCTATTACTGATCCAATGCCAAGAAAATCTCTGCCACACTCAATGTTTCTTAAACCTGTAGATGAGGATGAAATATGCCAAATCATAAATTCATTGAAACCAAATAAATCGCCAGGAATTGATAAAATTAAAGCTGAAAAACTCAAAGAAATTTAAATAGAAATCGCCAAACCCATGGCATACTTCGTTAACAATATAATGAAATCTGGTGTCCCTCTATACTCAAAGTAGCCGTTATAAAACCACTTCATATAAAAGGAAAAAAATGTGTGATTGAAAATTATAGACCAGTTTCACTTATATCCATCATCGCGAAAATTTTTGAAAAAGCTCTCAAGAATAGATTCAATGATTATATAAAGAAAAACAATTTGCTATCAGAAAAACAGTTTGGGTTCAGAGAAGGCAAATCTACCCAAGATGCTATAATAAACGATGAAATAAAACAATATAGTTTGTTTAAATCTTCATTTATTTGACTTTAACTTTGAACTTTATTTTACGTTTTTGTCCTTGGTACTTTTTGTGAATAATTACTTTAATTTTATCTCTTATGTCCCTATCTAAAATGTCAAACTCTATGGGATGTAGTATATGTGATAGTTATGAATGAATTACCTCAAAATAAATACTAAAAATATATCTCTTACTATACTGAATGTTCTTTTCTCCTTTTAACCATTTTTCTTTGCCATAGATACTGGCGTTGTTGGCTGGACTGCTCTTGTTGTCTGTTTTTAATTTCATGTATCTAGGGAATACATGATTTCTGGAACACTGCCCGAAGGACCACAAATTTGGCGTACACACTGCACTTTTTAAAAATAATTTAAAATACCATATAGCCAAATAGCTGATATCAGCTTTCTTCAAAAATTGAATAGATGAGGCTTTAACTTGATGAAGAACCATACTGAAGGATGAAATAAAACAATATATTTTGTTTAAATCTTCATTTATTTGAACTAATGTTCAATTTAAACTTGTTGGCGCGTTTCACTAACACAGTAGCTTTGTCAAAACGAATGAAGGTAAAATATAAAAAAAATGACAATTGTGATAAAATTTATATCAGCAGAACTTTTAGAAATTTTTAAAACTAGAATTTCGGAACACAAACGTAGCTATCACAACAAAAAATTAGATTCTAACTATTCAAATAATTTATTAGACAACCAACACATTTTCGACCCAAATTTTGAAATTCTCCATGTAGTCGGTAAATCCTTTAGTTTAAATTTATTAGAGGCCCTAGAGATTAACAAAAATAAATATTCAGGTAATCTCCTTAACGACCAAATAGACATCAATCCGTCTCCTTTATTGAACCTCTTTACCTAGAAGATAGCTAAGGAATGTTTGTAGTGAATGAATTTCCAGGTAATTTCTTTCAATACTATTGTTAACCTTAGTAAATAGATTTAGCACTGTATATATTAAGACATTTTTATATTTTACCTTCATTCGTTTTGACAAAGCTACTGTGTTAGTGAAACGCGTCAACAAGTTTAAATTGAACATTAGTTCAAATAAATGAAGATTTAAACAAACTATATTGTTTTATTTCATCGTTCAGTATGGATCTTCATCAAGTAAAAGCCTCATCTATTCAATGCTATAATAAGCTTAACATCCCAAATTTATAGAGCGATAGATAACGGAAAACCTAGTCTGTAAGCCATACACAGCGTCTCGAAACCTTGGAAGATATTGGAGTTCGTGGAACAACTTATAATCTTCTAGAAAGCTATCTGTACCAGAGAAAACAATTTGTACAAATTGAAAATAAAGTTAGTTCAGAAGAGTTAGTTCAGTTTGGTGTGCCACAAGGCACTGTCTTTGGGCCACTATTATTCTCAATATATCTTAACAACTTACTCACCTTGAATAGTACATGAACTATAATCAGCTTCGCAGATGATACAGTGATTTTCTATGAGGATAAAAATTGTCATGACCTGAAAGAAAAAGTGGAAGCTGATATGCCACAAATTATCAATTGGTTTAATCATCAACTATTTTTTAATAATAATATATGTTTATTCACTATAAATTACAAAGTATAACAAATGTAGATAAAAAATCGTAAATAAACACAATGTCCCACAGAAGCTGTAAAAAACAGCTTGTAAGTGGCATCTAAATTAAGTACAGCGACAAAATTAGTTACACTCACAACAATAGTAAACTTAGCAACAATAATGATAGTAGTAATATCACAAATAATACATAGCGAAATCAGAATATCTCAACAAAATATGAATTAAAAAAAATATAATATGAAAAATTAAAGGAATAAAAACCTGTAGTATATTAAACTATTTAAGTTATTGAACACCGAAAACTCCAACCTTCAGCCAATGTAACCATGTATAGGTGTAGATACTTCTCACGTTACGATTTTTATATTAGACTAGGGCATTTAGCAAAAATAGAGGAAATTTGGGAGCACAACAGATATCGAGATGCGGTTTTCTGCATTGTATTGGGGAAGGTCCCAGAAGAAACTGACGAAAATGTGGGTTAGCAGTTTTTTGAAAAACGCCTTCTGGGCCGGAAAATGCATTTTCCAATTGCATCATTATTTGTACCGTTATGGGAACGATTGTAAACGCGGAAAAATCGCTCGGAAATCATTACTCGGGGGTTTTCGGGGCTGCCGAACTCGATTCTGGCATTAGAATTACCCGGGGGTGCACGGGGGCGGCTCTGTGGGGGTGAATTGGGGGGAGAAATGGCAGCATGCATTAAAATCGCTCCACACTCGTTACTCGGGGGTTTTCGGGGACGCCAAATTCAATTCTGGCATTTTAATTACCCAGGGGTGCACGGGGGTGGCTCTGTGGGGCTGTCCAGGGGGTGAATTGGAGGGAGAAATGGCAGCGTGCATTAAAATCGCTCCACACTCGTTACTCGGGGGTTTTCGGAGAATCCAATTCTGGCATTAGAATTACCCGAGGGTGTGCGGGAGTGGCTCTGCGGGGGTGCGCGGGGGGTGAATTGGGGCAGGAATGGCAGCGTGCATGAGAATCGCTCCAAACTCGTTACTCGGGGGTTTTTGGGGATGCCGAATTCAACTGTGGCATTGTAATTACCCGGGGGTGCACGGGGGCGGCTCTGTGGGGGTATCCGGTGGGTCATTCTGGGGGGAAATCGCGTAGTCCATGTAAATGGCTCCAAACTCGTTACTCGGGGGTTTTCGGAGATGCTGAATTCAATGCTGGCATTGCAATATCTGGGTCGCTCAGGGACGGCGCTGTGGGGGTGCGCCGGGCCGAATTAGGCCAGGAATGGCAGCGTGCATGAGAATCGCTCCAAACTCGTTACTCGGGGGTTTTCGGAGATGCTGAATTCAATGCTGGCATTGTAATATCCAGGTCACTCAGGGGCGGATAGGAAATGGTTAAGCAGCTAGTGAAAAATCACAAATTATGAACATAATTCTTTATTCAAATAACAAATAGAAGTTTTTATTAATCTTGAATTATTCATTATAAACTGAAATTTTCAACTTAAGAACTAAACATCTTGTTCAAACTCCTCATCTTCTTCTTCCCGTTGCTCTCCTTCTTCCCCTTCTCCATTTTCTTCCTCTTCTTTATCTTCTTCGTCGTCACTATTATCGGCCCCATCGGGAGCGCCTTTTTGGTTTGAGCAATTGTCATCGCAATTCTTGCATGCCAGTGAGCACACCAACCCACTTCGGCGGCAACCGCACCTCATGCCACACTCAGTTTGGCAAGAACACGAAATTTTGTTCAAAATTTCCTCGGGGCCGGCTTCCTGGGTCATGGTGACAGGACTGAGCTCTCCATCCACCAATTCCCACCCCCATTGTAACGGATCTAAGGTCTCGTCGTGACCTGGTGAACCATACCAAGCCTGTACTTGGAAATAGGGCCCAGAAGGCGTTTTTCAAAAAACTGCTAACCCACATTTTCGTCAGTTTCTTCTTGGACCTTCCCCAGCACAATGCAGAAAACCGCATCTCGATATCTGTTGTGCTCCCAAATTTCCTCTATTCGGGTGATTTAGTGCTAAATGCCCTAGACTATATCGCAGAATTCTCTTTTCTGTTCTAAAATGAAGTGTTTTAGTTTCTTTTTAAATAATCGAATATTTTGGATGCTTTTAATATAATCTGGAATACGGTTGTAAATCTTAACGGAATAGAAAGAATATGTTTTCTGACAACTAGTTTTTATCATCCTAAGGACTGTATGGAAATGTCTATTCCGAGTATTGTAATTATGGATTGGTAAGTTGTATGTATTCTTTGATCTATGATATTCCACTGAAACGCATAAAAAGTATAGTTGTTTCAGATCCAATATTCTGCTTTCAGAATACAAAAGATCTGAAGAATAAAGGTTCGGTTTAGACATTATGATTTTTAGAAATCCCCTCTGGATTATATTTAACGGCTGCAGGTGAGCTTCCAACGCACTTCCCCAAACCTGAATTCCATATCGAAGATGGCTTTCTACCAATCCAAAATATAAATTGCGGAGATGTTGGCTAGAAATATACTTTTTCAAGTGCCTAAATTTATGCAAAATAAACTGTAATTTTTTTATTATATATTTAATATGACAATCCCATTTTAAATTTATATCCAATATAACCCCCAAATATTTTATTTTGTTTGTTGGTTCAATAAATAAATCCTGATCAAACTGTGATATTTTCAGTGGATAAAATCGGTTATTAGATGAGTTGGAGCTAAGAATAGGCAAGTAAAAAGTTTTTTCAAATTTTATGGTTAATAGTTTACTATCAAACCACGACTTAATTAGCTTTAGGTCAGATTCAACTTTTAGCTTCAAATCATACCAATTACTGTCCTCATAAACAATTGCAGTATCATCCGCGTAACCAATTATATGACCAGCGCTATTTAAATAAAATAGATCATTCATGTAGAGATTGAATAACACGGGGCCTAATATAGTACCCTGTGGTACTCCGTATGTTATATCGCGTTCTTCACTAATAAATCCATTGATTTTGACGACCTGTTGTCGATGTGAGAGATAACTCCTGAATAGCTTCAAACAAGTATCCCGTAGTTCTCCAGCGTTTTTAATAGACTACTGTGGCTGACAGTATCGAATGCCTTCGCTAAATCCAAAAAAATACATAGGCACGTTCTATTCCTATTTAGAGCATCAAACATTTTGGTTGTTAAATTTAATAAAGCATTGTGTGCGGAACTGTTTTGTTTAAATCCAAACTGATGGGACGATATCAACCCATATTTGGTTATGTATGAATCCAATCTTATTTTCAATATTCTTTCAAAATTTTTTGATATATGTGGTACTAGTGATATTGGTCGATTGTTAATAGGAAGGGATTTGTCTCCATTTTTATAAATAGGTGTGATTACAGATTTTTTGAACGCTTTTGGTCATATTCCCACCTTCATACACATGTTTATTATGTGTTGCAGCGGATCAAGGATATATGATTGCATTGCCTTTAGACACTCAGCACTAATTTCGTCTATACCAGTTGCTTTTTTGTTTTTCAATTCATTTATAATGGACTTCACCTCAAATGTATTTGTTGGTAGCAAAAACATTGAATTTGAGAAAGAAACTCTATCATATACCCGCTGTCGGTTTTTGTCTATTTTTTCGGCCAAATGTTTCCCTAGTTCAGAAAAAGTTGAGTTAAACTCATTCGCTATTTGAAGAGGATGGGTTAATATATTTCATTTTTGATCTTTAATATTTCCTATGTTAACTCGTGAATTGCTTGATCCACAAATATCCTTCACTACATTCCACAGTTGTTTGTTATTATTGGAATTTTCGGTAATTTTTGTAGTTTGAATTAGAGCATTTAACTTATTTCTGTATAGTCTGTAATGTGAAAGAATATTACGATCATTCGGGCTTTTTTTGGTTAACTGAAATAAACGTTTCTTTTCATTTATGGACCTCAGTAGAGCATTTGTTACCCATGGCGCAATTTTGGAATTTTTCCGGTTGTGTCTATTATAATAAAGGCACTTATCAATATTTTCTTGAATTATTGAAATAAATTTCTCTGTAGCATCATCTGGATCATAGCAACTTCTTATCGAATCCCATGATATTTTAGAAACAGATTCCTCAAGTTTTTGGTAGTTAACATGCTTTGTTACCCTTTCGGATGGCTTCTTTTGTTCTTTATTGTCCATTATAATTTGTAATGCTATTGCATAGTGATCTGTTATATCAGTTTTTATTACCAAAGGAATAATATTTTCTAAATTTTTATTAGATTTTGAATATAAAAAGAGATGGTCTAGGCAGGAATTCAGTCTAGTTGGCTTATTAATGGTAGATACAAATCCATATTCGCTCAAGGTACTAATGTAATCTATTGTATTATGATCTGAACCAAGTAAGTCTATGTTGATATCACCCACAAATATGCAGTACTGCTCAGTACCTACTCTACTATTCCTTAACAAAGTATTCAGATTATTGATGAACTCTGGGTATTTTAGGATTATAATTCTCCTGTGACTATTGACAATAAACTATGAAAAAACTAAATTTATGATTTTCACGGCTTACAGGAATCATTTACCACATTTCAACACTCTCGATATACGGAACGGCGAGTATTGATTGTTGATGTTTCCCGAACAGATACCATTAAATATTTGGGTGTAACGATAGATAGTGAACGTTTGGAGGGCATTTTGGGTGTTTTATGTTGGGAATAGGTGTGAAACGAAAGCTAATACCAACAGCGAACTCATTGCCGGAGGGAGTTGTCTCCTCAGTTAAAGATGTCCTGACTTATTAGCTTTGCGGGGTGTTTATATTTACCTGGGTTAAATGTCCTTCCTACGTCTGGTGTGGTTTCTGTTGGATTTGATGCGGGTTACTTCAAGATTTCATAAATAGAAAAAATGGTTCGAAAGAAACAGTTGTAACACTTCTAGAGTGATTACAATGAACTGTCGAACTGAAAAGTTCGACAGGACACGTGGGTTTGTAAGGTTTGTTGTTGGAGGCGTCCAAGTTGCCGGTGAAGTCTTCTATGAGTTGGTTGGTTGGTTGGTAACTCTGCTAGTATCACCTTCCTCTAGCGATGGACTGGAACAAGTGATGAGTGTTGAGGTGCGATCGTCAGTTTTTTAGTCCTAACCTCGATCTCGAACATTCTCAAAAATACTCGAGTCGGCGCCTTTGATAAATAAAAATAGAAATACAAAAAATGCGGTGTAAACAACTTCGACTTTATATTTTGAAGTTAGGAAAGTCGCTTGTTCGCAACTATATTGTCTTATCTTAGAGGTCGCTTTTAGCAAAGGGACTGCGGGATCACAACGCGTTTAATAATTAGGAAGCGGAATGATGTACATACATACACAGGTATGAATATTCGTGTGTGAAAATGTATATTATACATCTCCCTTTGCTCATCCGTACCATTTTTTAAATGAAACACCCTGTACATTTTTACATTCTCCTATAAAATGAGAGTATATTATTTGGGATTGGATAATTTCAATTTACTAATAGAAACAGTTTAATTCTTAACAAATGAGCATCCGTGTATTACATTTGCGCGCAGCGGTTAGAACCGGACCCCAAAAAATCCCTTTCGAAATACAATCCAACGATTTATTAATGGTCAGATTAGTGGGTTGAATTTTATTAAGTGTGTTTTCATTTAATCAAAAATAAAGTAGAAAATAATAACCTAACAATTACAAAGTCTGGCAACGGGAATACCACTGTTATATTAAAAACTGAAGATTATAAGTCAAAAATAAATAACTATAAAATCTAGAGATGTACAAATTCGTAGAGCAGATCCATCAAAAAAGCTCTCTAATAATTTAAGATAGATTGTTAATAATTCAAATTATCTTAGTGATTATGAAAATAAATACATTATAAATAAAAATCCTCAGTCTCCACGATTCTATTAAATCGTTAAATTACATAAAATATCAAAACCAATTAGACATGTAGTTTCTTATGTTAACACTCCTAATAATATATTGGCAAAATAACTTAACAATAAACATAATAATTACGGATATATATCTAAATACTTAATTAAAGATATTCAACTTACAAGATAACTCTAAACTCATTTCATTTGATGTTACCAATATGCCCACTAAATTTCCTCCGAAAAAATGTCTAACACTTGTAAGAAAATTACTAGAAGATAAAAATATTAATCCAGGAATAATATCAGATATACTTAATTTATTTGATGGATGTATTAATCAGAATTATTTCACTTTTGACAATAATATATATATATATATATATATATATATATATATATATATATATATATATATATTAAAATGCTTTATTAATTTATTTATAATATTTACCACGTTTGGGAGCCAATTAATATGTTTATCTTAATTTTATTTATTAATTTCGTTGTGTTATATTTGTTTTTCTAATTGTTATTATTTATGATTAATTTTTAATTCTAAGAATAACCTTCTATATAAGATACAATTAATTAAATTTTAATCAGTTATCAAAACCTTAATCAAATGGTATCACTTAATTGTTAGGATGCCAATTCAATTCATTTATTTATTAAAGTTTCTAGTTTTTCTTTATCTAAATGTTTTGCTCAATGAAATTTATTAATTCTTTCTTACCTTAATTTTCTTTAAATTCCTCTTCTAATATTCATGAAACCTAAACTTTTCTCAGGGGATTAGTTTCAAAAACGGAAATTAGATATGTTGGAAATTAAACAAAATATAGATGTGACGCCTATGAAATTATTTGCATTATTTTAATATAGTTTCTCAAAAGCTTTTAGAAAGCACCTGCATGGTACAAAAAAAACCTTTTTTTGTATCATAACACAAATTTATGTGGAAAAGAGTTATATTTAAGCATTCAAAACAGTATGTTTTAAAACGTTTCTCGTGATGCATCGGTTTAAATTGTTAAAATATTTAGCAAGTGAAATTTGATACTTGTAAAATATAAGTGTGTGAATGATAAATTTTGTGACTTATGAAACTATAAATTCTTATGAACTATTACATGCAATCTACATTTGTCAACCAAATATCAGGTAAGTTATATAATCTTTTTAACATTATCATATAGTATTACACATATTTCGTTATTCTTAATGTTACATTCAAATTCTTATTTAATTTCGGCCTTTTAGAATTCTTAATTAAGTTTGCAATGATCACTCTTTTAATTCAGTACTGTATATTATTTTGATCAAAATAAATTTAAATATCACCAACCTGTTTGTATTTTCGCTTCACAAAATGTCCGCACTTTCTTGATGCTGCATTTTCTTCCTGATGCTAATCTATTTAATTGGAAACTGGATACAACTATTCATATTCTAGGAATATGATTCACACTTTAATTTAATTGTGCACAAAATGATTTTTATGATAGATATGTTACGATGATATTTCACTTCTTTTTATAAAATTCATTAACTAATTCAAAAAAACATCTCATCACCTCGGCTTCTCTTACAACAATCTTCTATCCTTCTTCTTCAACCCTTTGTTGATAACCGGAAGTTTTACACACTCTAGAATGTTCCATTCATTCTATTGTCTGATTGGTCAGCTCTAATTTCGATATATTGCAATTTTACTATAGAAATATTCAAAAACATATGTATACAATTTATTTCTTTTTGGTTTTTCATTCACCGCATATTTAAACATAATATTTCAATAGATTTCCTTTTTTTATAAAATTCCAATCTCATCATTTGTCAATAATCATAGTAATTATCAGTTGGGATTTCTTTCACATGTTTTAACTCCCTTTTTATCGACATAGCATACAAATTATAGATTTCATTAAATTTATGTCGCTAACAAATGAATCTTTTTAGTGTCTAATGTCTCGCTTCCGTCAAATTAATTAGTTGTGCTTGGTTTCTTTCAAGATTCTGTCTTATGTTACTTATAACGTAAAATTATCTTGTTGATAATTTGTAATGATTTTTGGATCTAGCTTATTTATTTATCTTTGATTATTACTATAATGAAATTAATTTGATATCTTGATAAATATTTATAATTGATAAAGTTTAGAGAAAAATTATTGACAAATGATTATTTATTTTGTATTAAGTAATCAATAGAAATTTTTACATACTTGTTTATTCTACATACGTTATAATATAAGTTTTATAATTCTTTTCCACATATAATATTTTCCATTATTTCTAAATTTAAATTGAGTGATCTTATCAAAATTTTGTTTAAATTTTTCTTTCAAACTAGAAACTATTTTATGAAATATTTAGATGTCACGTTACAAATTGCATAAGATTTTATTAAACTAAATATCTTTATCTGAAACATTTTAATTGACGTTCTTAAACAACAATTTTAGATCTTTCTTAATTATTAAGTTAATTATCTAATTTCCAGACAAATCTATGGACATGACTCATGAGTCCTGTAGGTTTGATGAATTTGACAAATTTTATTATCAAACTTCCATTTTCTTAAATTTATGATCTATTTAATAACTTAGAATTTTGAACTTAAAATCAACTTATTATTTCAAAGAAATTTTGCTACTAGACATTATACCTTGATATAATGCTAATCAAATATTTTAATCTTTAACATCTATGATCTTTATATATATTATTTCTTATTGAATATATCATCTATATATATATATATATATATATATATATATATATATATATATATATATTCAAAATGAAGGTTTACCAATGGGAAGCCCTATATCACCTATTTTGGCAAATATTTTTATGGACAGTTTAGAAAGAAAAATCCTTGAATGTAACATTTCAAAAAATATCTTATTTTGGTATAGATATGTACATGACATATTAGCTTGTTTTATAGCTGATCAACGACAAATATTTTCCAATCATATTAATAATTACAACCAAAAATTAAATTTACACTAGAAGTTGAAGAAAATAACTCACCACTTTCTCAATTTAAAAATTCAAAGAGTTAATAAATGTACTTGATTATTCAATTTACCAAAAATTAAATTTCTGAAGCAAATCCACTAGAGTACGAAAACATCTTCAATATAGGTTCGTCTAGTTCTGTTGTCTTGTATTGTTTTCGCTGTTTATTTTAAATTCATGTTGTTATACGTCCTGTGGAAATTTTTTGATTGACTGCTTACCCGCCCTGATGATGACTTGTTAAGTCGAAACTAGTTGGCATGTGGTAATTAAAAAACTTGTACGAATTTTAAGGATTTTAATATATTTACCCTCACCTATATTAAAAATTAAATTGACTGTCTCGACCCTTACTTCGTGGAATATGCTCATATTAGTGTTTTTAAATGAAACTCAAGGTCTCTAGTTAATTCCACAATAACTTGTATTATATTGTGGAATTAACTAGAGACCGTGAGTTTCATTTAAAAACACTAATTACCAAAAATTATTTCTTATTCGACGTTATTTTCGGTTCGCCAAAAATAAGAGTCTCTAGGCCTGTTATGCCCGCGTGCCGCATCCGACCCTCAAGCCATCTCAATACGGCGTTCGAAACAAGATTAAAACCATGGAAAAATTAGATAAAATAACCAAAGAATTGATCACTTTCCTCATTCAAGATCATTTTGCACAGTGAACCAGAATAAATTGGATGAGTGCTCTCTACTTTTGCTGAATCTCTCCACAGAATTTACCGTAATTTTCAAGATTTCCGCAAGATGAATAAAACGGAATTTCCCTTTTTTAACAATCCATTCACTTTTGAAGCTGCACACGCATTAATTAATTTGCAAATGAAATTAATAGATCTCAAACGTATATTAAAGAGGATTAATTTAAGGAAGTAAATGTTACTACATTCAAGTTGTACTGGACTCGACTATTCTGGCCAACTGCCACTACCACCCCCGAATGACGTCCGTCAGAAAATATACTTTACGCTTGCCTTGGAATTTTAAATTATATAAAATATGGTGTTGTTTCTTTCAAATCAAGTTCGTATCTAGATTAAATTAATATTTCCTGTAAGGACAATATTCAAATTATGGTGGATTTGATATAATATAAGCAAATGATAATTCGATAGAGAACTATAAGAATGAAAAAAAAATTGTATTGTAACTATGAGTTTGTTACAGATAACTAATAACTGCGTAAATTTTTTTTGCTTGTTAAAAATAAAAAGTGTTAAATACTGTAGACCCTAAAATAATATATACATCAACATTTCTAAAAATAACCAAATTTATTTTAGGAACATTTATTTTCAACAGATTTATTTTTGGAAAAATTGTTTGCTGATATTATGCCGATGGGAGGACTCATATAAAAATAAACAGGAGTAGGTACTGTTCCATTTCTAACTCTTTAATACCAGTGCATTTCAAAAATAAACATTCAAAAAGTTAAATCTGACACATTCACTTAATTCGATGTAATAAATTTCGGTTTAATAATTAGATATGTTAAAATATCGAATTTTGATAAATACAAACCACAATTTGCGTCATCCACACGATTTTTTTTCTTTTTATGTAAAATAACATGCCTTGAAATTTTTTAACTTATATCGTTAAAAATGTCAAACTTTAAAATAGCAATGACAGATGACACCTAGCAACAACAGTGTTTCCAGTTATTAATACATAACAGTGGCCTCGTCATAAAATAATTGTTGTGATAATCGGGTTGTTCTGTAGTGACAACACTACACATTACTTTCTCTGTGGTTTAAAAACAATAATTGTTTATAGTATTTATTATTATTTTTTTGTCGATAACAATATTTTGTAGAACAACATAATTTTGCAAAATGAAACTTATATAATTAAAATATACAATAAAATTAACACAAAATAAAAAAATATGTTCTACGAAAGACTGCAATCTTCGAAGTCAATGAAAATTACGGGTGTGAAGTTAGCAGTTGATTTCCAGCAGTTAAAATAGTAAAATTGAAAGTAGTTGCAACAAATTGTGATTTAAAATTAAACATGCTTAATATAATATAGTTGTCGTTAAAAATCAACTACCGACCCCCGTACCCACTTAAAAGCCGTCGGGGTGTATGAAACCACCCCTAAACGATAAAAATATAAATAAATAATTCAGAACCTCGACTTCTCGTTCGAGTTCTAGGATGATATTCACAGGATACATTGCAAATGCCTCTAGAAATTATTTACCACTGCCCGTACTCACTTAGAAGCCGTCGGGGTGGATGAAACTACCCCTAAACGATAAAAAATAGATAAATAATTCAGAACCTCGACTTCTCGTTCGAGTTGCACGATGATATTCACCGGATACATTGCAAATGCTCTTAGAAATCATTTACCGCCCCCCGTACCCAATTAGAAGCCGTCGGGGTGGATGAAACTACCCCTAAACGATTAAAAATAAATAAATAATTCAGAACCTTGACTTCTTGTTCGAGTTCCAAGATGATATTCACAGGATACATTGCGAATTCTCCTAGAAATAATTTATCGCCCACGTACCCACTTAGAAGCCGTCGGGGTGAATGTAACTACCCCTAAACGATAAAAATATAATAAATAATTCAGAACCTCGACTTCTCGTTCGAGTTACAGGATGATATTCACAGGATACATTGCAAATGCCCTTCGAAATCATTTACCGCCCTCCGTGAATATCATCCTGGAACTCGAACGAGAAGTCGAGGTTCTGAATTATTTATTTATTTTTTATCGTTTAGGGGTAGTTTCATCCACCCCGACGGCTTCTAGGTGGGTACGGGCGGTGGTAAATAATGTCTAGAGGCATTAGCAATGTATCATGTGAATATCATCGTGGAACTCGAACGAGAAGTCGAGGTTCTGAATTATTTATTTATTTTTAATCGTTTAGGGGTAGTTTCATCCACCCCGACGGCTTCTAAGTGGGTACGGGCGGTGGTAAATAGTTTCTAGAGGCATTTGCAATGTATTCTGTGAATAGCATCCTGGAACTCGAACGAGAAGTCGAGGTTCTGAAGTATTTATTTATTTTTTATCGTTTAGGGGTAGTTTCATCCACCCCGACGGCTTCTAAGTGGGTACGGGCGGTGGTAAATAATGTCTAGAGGCATTAGCAATGTATCATGTGAATATCATCGTGGAACTCGAACGAGAAGTCGACGTTCTGAATTATTTATTTATTTTTAATCGTTTAGGGGTAGTTTCATCCACCCCGACGGCTTCTAAGTGGGTACGGGCGGTGGTAAATAGTTTCTAGAGGCATTTGCAATGTATCATGTGAATATCATCGTGGAACTCGAACGAGAAGTCGAGGTTCTGAATTATTTATTAAATTTTTATCGTTTAGGGGTAGTTTCATCCACCCCGACGGCTTCTAAGTGGGTACGGGGGACGGTAGTTGATTTTTAAAGACAACTATATTATATTATGCATGTTTAATTTTAAAATACAATTTGTTGCAACTACTTTCAATTTTACTATTTTAACTGCTAACTTCACACCCGTATGAAAATTTATAATTCTGAAAAATCAGTCTAGCACAATGAACGCATATTTTTTCTACACATAGTAGATTTTTTGCATCTAACACATCGCAGATTAGTTTTTCTGTCATTTTGGTAATTGCAGATAAGACATATGTTTCTGTTATATGGCTCAATTTCATCAATTTCAGGGAAAGGTACTGGTTTGTCTATAAACCTAGATATACTTGTACAAAGTTCTCTTGGAAGTCTACTGTTAGCCAGTCTTGCATTTAGATGTGTTTTCACCAGCTGATTTGCAAGCTGTTTGACAAATATAAATCTTGTAATATTTTTGTTCTTTGGATATGACTGTAATATTATAAAAGAATTCAGTGAAGCTATATTCAAAATAGCAAAGAAAGCAGCTATAAGCCACCGCCTGGTTCTTCGGTTGGTGCAGTATGTTGCACACTTTTGATCCAAAGATTCAACGCCTCCTTAGTGTTATTATAAAAAGTACAATTTTGATGACGGAGCGAAGAAACCAACACTACAGCTTTGCTCTTGTTCGGAACATATGACAAAAGGGTCATGTCTCTGGTAAACCCATACAAAGAGGATCCTACTATGTTATTTTGCGGCGAAAATTATGGAGGAATTTACCTTTTATTGTTCTTTAAAGTGCCCACATATGTGAGGTCTTTTAATTTTAATTCCCGAACAAGTTCAATCGAAGAAAACCAATTGTCTACCGTCATGTTGCAGTTACTATTCAAAATAGGTTGGCAAAGACGTAATACAGACTGATGTATATTATGCTAGCGTAGCCATTTTACAGGGCACCCTTCGGACCAGGCTAATAATTTGTTGCTAATTTGTAACACTGAGCTTGATTTTATTGCTAATGCCGTTTCCAAGAAAACGTATACTATGCTAGCGTAATATTAAGCTAGCGTCCACACGCTCTAACTATAAAAATAAGTAATATTGAAAAAAACTAAATGCACATAAATTTGTTGCTAATTTGTTGCTAAAAGATGACACTAACCGATACTGGAAAAATCATCCCTTATCCCGTTTTCCCACCCCTCACTATTATTTGATATTAAGCTAGCGTAGCCACGCGCTATAACTATAAAAATAAGTAATATTGAAAAAAACTAAATGTACAGGAATTTGTTGCTAAAAGATGCCACTAACTGATATTACGAAAAAATCATCCCTTATCTCATATTAATTGAAATTCATCGTGTTTAGTAGCCATAGCCTAGCAACAAATTGCCCTACTGATTTTAAAGCGATATAGTCGATATTTGGTCAGTAATACACCAGCAACAAATTCCTCGAGTATTTTTTTATCGAAATTCATCGTGTTTTAGTAGCCATAGCCTAGCAATACATTGTCCTACTGATTTTAAAGCGATACAGTCGATATTTGGACAGTAATACACCAGCAACAAATTCCGTTCTCCTGAAGTTATGGCAATGTGAACGATTTGTAGGGAAATGGATTTTGTAATAAAAATCTGACAATTATATTCCCTTAAAATAATTTAATTAAATATAGGTTATAAGTGGAGTCTAAAATAACACAAAATTCAAAACTTTTTTCTGTTCATTTTATTTTTATCGGCAATGTAAGAATGTAACAACGGCAATACTTGAAAATTAACTTTCAATTTTGAGTTATTTTAGAATCCACTTATAACCTATATTTAATTGAATTATTTTAAGGGAATATAATTTACAAATTCAATAGCGTAGTCAGATTTTTATTAAAAATCCCTTTCCCCGTAAATCGTTCACATTACCATAATTTCAGAAGTTATAACTGTAGAACGGAATAAGCTATTAACAGTGTAAGTTCACTGGTGTTCCACTTTGTAAAAACAGTGTTGCTGGATTCGAAATAAGTCTATAATCTAAATAAAAATTTAAATCAAATACCTTGTTTCTAAAATTAAAGTTATTGTAACTTCGTTCTAACCAATATGTTTTCATGAAATTTTTATTTCTGACGACTACAAATTCAGTGGTGTAGTCAAACTTGAAAACCTCTTCTTCTTCGTCTTTTCTAAATCCTTTTGCCCTTTCAGGCGTCGGATGTGGATTCCGTGACCTGTACCCATTTCTTCCATGCCTTTTTGACTCTTGCTAGATTTTTCTTTTCTGCTATGGTCTTTCCTCTTTCTAAACCTATCTCTTGTATTTGGTCTAACCATTTCCTTCTAGGCCTACCCCTTTGTTTTTTGATCGGCTTTCCAATCTCCATTATTTTCCTATTTGGTTCCATTCTTACCATATGACCATACCAGCTAAGTTGTCTCTTTTTTATTTTACCAGTTATCGGTTCCTGTTTAGTTGTCTCTCTAATGACGTCATTTCTAATCCTATCCCATTTAGTTTTCCCTGCAATTTTTCTTAGATGCTTCATTTCTATGGCATTTATTTTAGTTTCGTCCTTTTTTCGCACAGTCCAATTTTCACTTGCGTATGTTATTGTAGGAACTGTTATCATATTATGAATTTTCATTTTTACTTCTAAGTCTATATCTTTATGTCCAAGAATTGTTTTATTTAGAGAGTAGTATATTTTTGTTGATTTATTGGCTCTGTTTGTTATTTCTGCATCTATTTTTCCATCTTCTGTTACTATACTTCCTAACTATTCAAATGTTGTTACTCTTTCTAGAGTCTGGTTTTTGCATTTAATTTCTCTATTATTTTGATTACCTGGTTGTTTTTCATTTATTATCATCACTTTTGTTTTATTTATGTTCACCTCCATATTACTGTTCTCTACTTCTTTAGTCCAAATATTCACTAGTTTTTCCATTTTGTTATTTGTATTCGCCACTAAAACCACATCATCTGCATATAGTAGACTACTCAGTTTTATTGGTTCTAAATTTCTGTGTCCAATTATAGTATTCAGCTGCTCATACTTTTCTTTGATTCGTTTCTCAATCTTATCCATGATTATTATAAACAGTAGTGGGTTTAAACTGTCTCCTTGTTTTATTCCCTTACACATTTTGAATTCTTCAGATCTTTGGCCTGCAATCTGTACCTTGGCTCTACTTAACTGTCTCGTATACACTTATAATTATATTTATTAAGGTGAGTGGTATTTCCATTTCCTCCAGGGTTCTCCATACTTCTCTTCTATCTACTGTATCAAAGGCTGCTTTTTAGATCTATAAATCTTCTATTTTTCTTTCGATTATATTCCTTAGTATATAGATATTATCATTTGTTTGTCTTTCTGGTCTAAAAGCTCCCTGTTTTCCTAATTTTGGTTCTACATATTCTCTTAATCTTTTTACTTTTCCGCCTCCTTTCTATATGCGAGAAAAGTATTGGTTTACCCCAAAAAAAGTTGGAATTTTGAAATTTTTTTTTGAGTTATTTTTACGTTTTCCATCAGCAACAACACGAAAAAACGGGTTTTAGAAAAAAAATCCTGTGTGTATGTCGTCGTCGTCGTTGTCGTCGGCCACTTTTCCTTGCATGTCTTGTTAGCACGATACAGTCTTCGGAGTGCAATAAGTCAGCAATTTTATGATCGAATATTGTTAAGGACATGTCACAGATGATCCCTATTGATTTTCAGTTCACCAGAGCCAGTACAACGGGTGCTATGGTACTTGAAGTACGACATTTTTTCATTTTTTGAGAAATTTCAGTTTGTTAGCACTATACAGCCTCCGGAGTTCAAGAAGTCACCAATTTTATTATTGAATATTATTCAGGGCATCTCACTGATGAACCCTATTGATTTTCAGCTCACCAGAGCCAATACAACAGGTGTTACAGTACTTTAAGTACGATATTTTTGGGGAAGTTTCAGTTTGTTAGCACGATACACCCTCCGGAGTATATACAAGTGACCAATTTCATGATTGGATATTATTCAGAGCGTCTCAAAGATGAAACCTATTGATATTCAGCTCACTAAAGCCAGGACAACGGGTACTATGGTACTTGAAGTACCAAATTTTTGTCATTTTTGGAGAATTTTCAGTTTGTTAGCACGATACAGCCTCCAGAGAGTATACGATTGATCAATTTTATAATTGAATATTGTTCAAGGTGTCTCACAGATGTACCCTATTGATTTTCAGTTGATTAAAGCGAGTACAGCGGGTCCTATAAATCCAGGAATACTGAATTATTGGTTATTTTTGGAAAAATTTCGGTTTGTTAGCACGATACATCCCCCGAAGTGTATACAAGTAACAATTTTATTATAGAATATTGTTCAGGACCACAGATGCGGAAAAGTTAGTTTTAATCCATAAAACCGTTTATTTCTATTATTTTTGTGTACACTTTATAGCTAGTTTGGGCCAAACATATTGCTCTGTAAATCTCACATTGTGTCTGTTCTCCCTTTTTATAGATGGGTACTATTAAGTTATTTTCCCATTCCCTTGGAACTTTTTGTTGTACCCATGCTTCTTTGCATACATTCCATATCCATTCTTTTCCTCTTTCTCCTAACGATTTAATCATCTCTGGCGCTATCCCATCTTCTCCATTAGCCTTACCTATTTTGATTTTTTGTATTACTTAATCTATCTCTTCTTTATGGATTCCTTGTAGTTGGTCGATTTCCTCTTCTGCTGTTGTTATATTCTCTTCCGGTGTTAATGTATGGAATTGCTCTGTATAGTATTCTTTCCATGTTTTGAATACTTCCATTTCCGTTTTTGCTTGGCCTTGTCGATTTTTTATTGCTCTAATATCTTTATGTTTATTTCCTCTCAATCTTTTTATTCTTGTCCAAAATTTCCTGTTATTCATCTTATGTAGATCTGTTATTTCTTCTCCGAATTCCTTCCATGAGTCACGTTTTGATTTTTTGACTGCTATTTTTAGAAGAGTTTTCTTCCTGTCATATTCTTCTTTGCCCACAGTCTATAATCTAAATAAAAATTTAAATCAAATACCTTGTTTCTAAAATTAAAGTTATTGTAACTTCGTTCTAACCAATATTTTTCATGAAATTTTGATATTTTTATTTCTGACGACTACAAATTCAGTAGTGTAGTCAAACTTGAAAACAAAAATTGCCTAATAAAGTTCCATTTTAAATGTGTCACACTGTATGAAATTAAAAACTATTTTATGGTTTAAAACAACTAAAGAAACTTCCTATAGTTAATTTCATAGAAACACGAACCTAAACAAAACAAGATATAGTGGCGTGCGGCTTTAATCTACATAAATGCATAAAAAACAAACATTTCTGTAGGCCACTAAAATACAGGGTGTGACGCGAAAAGTTTTGATTAAAATTACGGGCGGATATAGTTATGTTAAAAATCTGAAATTGCGAAGCTGTAAGTTTTGAATGACGTTGAGTTCAAATATAGTATTGTCCTGAATGTGGCACTTCCGGTTATACCGGAAGTGGACGTCAACTTTGTTATTTTAAATATAACCCAATATTTTTTATTTTATTTTCGAATTCTACATGAAATTTGCGTACAATGTCCTTTACTAAAAATAAAGTATTTTCAACATATTTCGACTTTTTCAAAATTTTGAAAAATTCCGAGTCCACATTGAATAACGATATCTCCATTAATAACCAAGCTAATGACGTGAAATTGTAACCAATAGCGATCTTCGGCAGCCAGACAATATCTCCGGATCTCCTGGCTACTATACATGGATTCACATACTTCAAAATATCACAACCACGGCCCTTCTCAGGGCCAAACGACAAAAAACCTCGGAGAAATGATCCGAATTTGCCAAATAAACGCCGAAGGACTTAGCAGAGCCAAGAGTGAGTACATTTCAAAGCTCTTGCTAGACCAAAACATTGACATGGCCATTATCCAAGAAACCCACATCGAGAATGCAGACCAACAGCGCCAAAGAGGCAAAATTCTGGGATTCGACCTACTGGGAGCCACCTATCATCGGTCCTATGGAAATGCGACCTATGTCCGAAAAGACATCGAAAACCCTATACTACTAAATTCCAGCATAAATTCAAACGTTCACCAAGTAATAACAAAAATAGCGGACATTACGGTCGCAAACATCTACAAACCACCACAAGCACCCTGGCCTGATAACGTTCTAGACACTTACCCACACCCTGCAATATACGCAGGCGATTTTAACAGTCACCACACTGAATGGAAATACCGTACCACAGATGAGAACGGCGA
This sequence comes from Galeruca laticollis, assembly GCA_963921935.1. Lineage (NCBI taxonomy): Eukaryota > Metazoa > Arthropoda > Insecta > Coleoptera > Chrysomelidae > Galeruca > Galeruca laticollis. Next base: position 5,808,869 of record OY998178.1, read on the forward strand.
GCGCCTTGCCAACTGGGCAGACTCACACGATCTCCACCTAATCTTTGATGCTAAAGAACGAAATACTTTCAGATCAGCTGCGTGGAACACTGAAACCAACCCAGACATTTGCTTTGCCTCAGAGAATGCTCTAAAACGCTCGATTCCAATGTCAAGAAAAGTCCTAGACGACTTTCCGCACAGCCAACATCGAAATTGGAATTAAAATTCCGATAATCCACTCTACACCCAGGCCCAGATGGAATTTTGGAAAGGCCCAATGGAATGAATTTGCTGTTCAGCTGGATAAAGTCGTTAGATGGATCCCCCCAGTGAGTAGCAACTATAATAGATTCGTAAAAGCCGTGATAACAACTGCGAAAAAGTATATACCTCGAGGATTCCGTAGAGAATATATACCGGGCTGGAACGCTGAGACGGAGCAGCTTTACCAGGAATTCCAGAACAATGGAGACTCTGAAATAGCCGACGAACTCCTCAACCGCCTGGACACAGAACGCCTTAATAAATGGAAAGAAGCAACAGGCAGCATGGACTTTAAGAGATCTAGCAGGAAAGCTTGGAGCCTTTTGAAGAAGCTGGGTAGCTCTAATCCACCAACTCGCGAACCACCGGAAGTATCAGCTGACCAAATCGCTACAAGAGTCATAACACTCTATAAGGCCCCAAGTATAAGACAACAGAATACACATATTAAGAAACAACTGACATTCCTTCGCCATACGACAACACCCCACCCAGAATTCTCCAAACCATTCTCTGCATTAGAGGTAGATAAGGCACTTGAACACACCAAATCTGGCAAAGCTCCGGGATTCGACGGAATTCACCCCGAATTCCTCAAGAACTGTGGAAAACACACTCGAATGTGGCTGAGTAAATTCTACTCTGACATCTTACTGACAAGTTATATGCCAATGGAGCTTAAGAAATCAAAAATAATTGCGATTCTAAAACCAAACAAACCCAAGAACCTACCTGAAAGCTTTCGCCCAATAGCCTTGTTAAGCTCATGCTATAAGCTCCTAGAAAGGATGTTATTAAACCGACTGAGTCCTCTGATAATGGAGCATATTCCTGTTAAACAGGCTGGGTTTAGGCCCCACCGTAGCTGTGTCGACCAGGTGCTCAGCTTAACAACACACATCGAAGCAGGGTTTCAAAAACAGCTGAAGACAACTGTAGTGACACGGTCTGGAGAGAGGGGCTCCTCTACAAGTTTCTCAACGTGATACCATGCAGCCGAACAGCATCTCTACTGAACAACATGCTCTGCGATAGACCCTTCCAAATAATAACAGGAGGAAGCAGAAGCAAGATGAGACATCTTAATAATGGGCTGCCCCAGGGCTCTGTACTTGCACCTGTCCTGTTTAATCTATATATTTCCGACACCCCACAGACATCGTCAAGAAAGTTCGGATATGCCGATGACCTGGCCCTTGCATCCCAAAGTAAAACCATCGAAGAAGCTAGTAACGTACTGTCAGAAGACCTGAACATGCTGGGAAAATACTTCGCCGACTGGAGGCTAATTCCAAATATGAACAAGACTGAAGCGATGTGCTTCCACCTAAACAATAAACAAGCACGAGTGGAGCCCCAAGTGTATTTCAATAATAATCTACTACGCTATAATCCTCTCCCAAAATACCTAGGGGTAACAATGGATCGAACACTTTCATACAAAACACATTTAAAGAACACCGCATCTAAAATGAATACCAGAAACAACATAATCCGCAAACTCTGCGGCACTACTTGGGGCGCGAACGCATCCACTCTTAGAACCTCAGCGCTCAGCCTTGTCTACTCAGTAGCTGAGTACTGCGCCCCAGTCTGGATAAACAGCTGCCACGTAAAGAACATCGATACCAAACTCAACGAGACAATGAGACTAATTAGTGGCTGTCTAAAAAGCACACCTCTGCCCTGGCTTCCTGTTCTAAGCCACATTGCACCTCCCTCCATCCGCAGACAAGAGAGCCTAGTTAGGGAATATAATAAAATAATAACAAATCCCCTACTTCCAATACATAGTGACCTTCCCGAAGCCGGCCTGCAGAGATTGAAGTCTAGATCTCCCCCAATATTGCTAGCAGAAAAACTTGTGAGAGATAATTTCAATTTGACCAATAAATGGAGAGAATACTGGGAAGCCTCGAAACCAGTCCAGGCTGTACATATAACTGATCCTACAGTGTTCTTACCAGGTATGGAGCTGCCTCGCCACGAGTGGAAAACACTTAACAGGATAAGAACGTCTCACGGTATTTGCCGTGACTCATTCTACAAGTGGGGACTCACCGAAACACCAACCTGTGACTGCGGAAAGCCTCGCCAGACTGTCCACCATATTACAATGGAGTGCCCCCTTACTGCATACGGAGGAGAAATGAGCGACTTCTATGAGGCCACTGACTCTGTGCTGGACTGGATCAATGGTCTAGATTTTAAAATTTAATTTCAAATCGTGCTATATTTATGTTTATATTTTATTTCTACTTTTCTACTTTTAGATATACACTTATATGTTTTTTATGACGTAATGTGAATGTGTACAATTTTTAACTAATTATAACTAAATCCATGTATGCCATACGCTAAATAAATAAAGTAACCAATAATCAACAAGCCCGTTAACTCCATATGTCCAACTTATTGATATTAAATACAGGGTGTTTCAAACTTAACTGCAAACATGCATAATTTACATCATTAATAAGTTCCTTACTACTAACCTAAGGTTTGTTCCAACAGACGATTTTGAGATAGTCACGAAACGATTCAGAAACTGTTGGGACAGTTTTTGTGCGCAGGTCCAGATTTTACACCGTTTGCAAACGATCCCGAAAATGTGAAATTTGAACGGTTTTAATGACTGTTCACTGGATGAATAGTTTTATAGATAACAGTTGATGTTAGGAATCTGAAAAATGATCGTTTAAGGTGAAATTAAAATTTAATAACTAAAAAAATATGAACGACAAAAGTTACGGATTTATCATATTTTGTCTTACCTAAGATAAATTGTAGTGTTGAGAGAGGAATTTTTGTTGACACTAAATTATATTTTCTGTTCCTTTTCTTTTACATCATATATTTCAATCACAAACCTTTGTACCTGTTTATGAGTAATGAGTTATTCAGTTCAAAACAAATGTAAATAATAAAAAATAACTTTATGTTTTATTTTTGAAAATATTCACATTCATACATTTAAGTGTCAAATTGAAAATACTGTTTTAGAACGGCAAAGTATTTGCAATTATCTCTCTAATATTTATTATATCTTGGTCGTCATCATCATAGTCTTTAACATCACCTTAACCTACATCATGGTTCAGCTGTACAATACAACAAACAAATAAACATAGGTACCTAAATAATTTTCATTTTTTTTTATTGTTTAAAGTCGCATCCACCCAGAGGGTTATTAGCGACTGCTGTATTTATTCAACGATGCGATACATATACATATATACAAATATATAGATACATACACAATACAGTTATGTGCAATTTACATTTCTAATTATTTCTTAAATTTTGTCAAGTAAGTTAATCGTTTTAAGGTATGCGCACAAGTTTTCAACGTTACACTGTTCCCCTAAGACCACCTTTAGGTTAGATTCTATTGACCACTGTGTTCTCGCGGGTTTGAGTGACGGACACTCATGTATATTATGCTAGCGTAGCCATTTTACAGGGCACCCTTCGGACCAGGCTAATAATTTGTTGCTAATTTGTTGCTAATTTGTAACGCTGAGCTTGATTTTGTTGCTAATGCCGTTTCCAAGAAAACGCAAACTATGCTACCGTAATATTAAGCTAGCGTAGCCACACGCTATAACTATATAAATAAGTAATATTGAAAAAAACTGAAAACACATGAATTTGTTGCTAATTTGTTGCTAAAAGATGACACTAACCGATACTGGAAAAAATCATCCCTTACCTCGATTTCCCACCCCTCACTATTATTTGCTATTAAGCTAGCGTAGCCACACGCTATAACTATATAAATAAGTAATATTGAAAAAAACTGAAAACACATGAATTTGTTGCTAATTTGTTGCTAAAAGATGACACTAACCGATACTGGAAAAAATCATCCCTTACCTCGATTTCCCACCCCTCACTATTATTTGCTATTAAGCTAGCGTAGCCACACGCTATAACTATATAAATAAGTAATATTGAAAAAAACTGAAAACACATGAATTTGTTGCTAATTTTTTGCTAAAAGATGACACTAACCGATACTGGAAAAAATCATCCCTTACCTCGATTTTCCCACCTCTCACTATTATTTGCTATTAAGCTAGCGTAGCCACACGCTATAACTATATAAATAAGTAATATTGAAAAAAACTAAAAACACATGAATTTGTTGCTAAAAGATGACACTAACCGATACTGAAAAAAATCATCCCTTACCCCGATTTTCCTACCCCTCAATATTATTTGATATTAAGCTAGCGCAGCCACACGCTATAAATATAAAAAAAAAGTAATATTGAATAAAACTAAAAGCACATAAATTTGTTGCTAAAAGATGACACTAACCGATAGTGGAAAAAATCATCCCCTAACCCGATTTTCCCACCCCTCGCTATTACTTGATATTAAGCTAGCGTAGCCACACGCTACAACTAATAGATAAGTAGTATAGAATAAAAATAAATGCACAGGAATTTGTTGCTAAAAGATGACACTAACCGATACTGCGAAAAAATCAACCCTTATCTCATAATAATTGAAATTCATCGTGTTTTAGTAGCCATAGCCTAGCAACAAATTGCCCTACTGATTTTAAAGCGATATAGTCGATATTTGGTCAGAAATACACCAGCAACAAATTCCCCGACTGATTTTTAATTGAAATTCGTTGTGTTTTAGCCGCAATAGCCTAGCAACAAATTGCCCTATTGATTTTAAAGCGATACAGCCCATATTTTTTCAGTAATACACCAGCAACAAACTCCTCGAGTATTGTTTGATCGAAATTCATCGTGTTTTAGTAGCCATAGTCTAGCAACAAATTGCCCTATTGATTTTAAAGCGATATAGTTCATATTTGTGCAGTAATACACCAGCAACAAAATTCCTCGAGTATTTTTTGATCGAAATTCATCGTGTTTTAGTGGCAATAGCCTAGCAACAAATTGCCCTATTGATTTTAAAGCGATATACTCCATATTTGTTCAATAATACACCAGCAACAAATTCCTCGAGTATTTTTTGATCGAAATTCATCGTGTTTTAGTAGCCATACTCTAGCAACAAATTGCCCTATTGCTCTTAAAGCGATATAGTCCATATTTGTTCAGTAATACACCAGCAACAAATTCCTCGAGTATTTTTTGATCGAAATTCATCGTGCTGTAGTAGCCATAGTCTAGCAACAAATTGCCCTATTGCTTTTAAAGCGATATAGTCCATATTTGTTTAGTAATACACCAGCAACAAATTCCTCGAGTATTTTTTGACCGAAATTCATCGTGTTTTAGTAGCCATAGCCTAGCAACAAATTGCCCTATTGATTCTGAAGCGATATAGTCCATATTTGTTCAGTAATACACCAGCAACAAATTCCCTGAGTATTTTTTTATCGAAATTCATGGTGTTTTAGTAGCCATAGCCTAGCAACAAATTGCCCTATTGATTTTGAAGCGATATAGTCCATATTTGTTCAGTAATACACCAGCAACAAACTCCTCGAGTATTTTTTTATCGAAATTCATCGTGTTTAGTAGCCATAGCCTAGCAACATATTGCCCTATTGATTTTAAAGCGATATAGTCGATATTTGGTCAGTAATACACCAGCAACAAATTCATCGAGTATTTTTTTATCGAAATTCATCGTGTTTAGTAGCCATAGCCTAGCAACAAATTCCCCTATTGATTTTAAAGCGATATAGTCCATATTTGTTCAATAATACACCAGCAACAAATTCCTCGAGTATTTTTTGATCGAAATTCATCGTGTTTTAGTAGCCATACCCTAGCAACAAATTGCCCTATTGATTTTAAAGCGATATACTCCATATTTGTTCAATAATACACCAGCAACAAATTCCTCGAGTATTTTTTGATCGAAATTCATCGTGTTTTAGTAGCCATACCCTAGCAACAAATTGCCCTATTGCTTTTAAAGCGATATAGTCCATATTTGTTTAGTAATACACCAGCAACAAATTCCTTGAGTATTTTTTTATCGAAATTCATCGTGTTTAGTAGCCATAGCCTAGCAACAAATTGCCCTATTGATTTTAAAGCAATATAGTCGATATTTGGTTAGTAATACACCAGCAACAAATTCCTCGAGTATTTTTTTATTGAAATCCATCGTCTTTTAGTAGTCATAGCGTAGCAACAAATTGCCCTATTGATTTTAAAGTGATATAGTCGATATTTGGTCAGTAATACACCAGCAACAAATTCCTCGAGTATTCTTTTATCGAAATTCATCGTGTTTTAGTAGCCATAGCCTAGCAACAAATTGCCCTATTGATTTTGAAGTGATATAGTCCATATTTGTGCAGTAATACACCAGCAACAAATTCCTTGAGTATTTTTATATCGAAATTCATCGTGTTTTAGTAGCCATAGCCTAGCAGCAAATTGCCCTATTGATTTTGAAGCGATATAGTCCATATTTGTTCAGTAATACACCAGCAACAAATTCCTCGAGTATTTTTTTATCGAAAATCATCGTGTTTTAGTAGCCATAGCTTAGCAACAAATTGCCCTATTGATTTGAAAGCGATATAGTCCATATTTGTTTAGTAATACACCAGCAACAAATTCCTTGAGTATTTTTTATCGAAATTCATCGTGTTTTAGTAGCCATAGCCTAGCAACAAATTGCCCTATTGATTTTGAAGCGATATAGTCGATATTTGGTCAGTAATACACCAGCAACAAATTCCTTGAGTATTTTTTGATCGAAATTCATCGTGTTTTAGTAGCCATAGCCTAGCAACAAATTGCCCTTTTGATTTTAAAGCGATATAGTCCATATTTGTTTAGTAATACACCAGCAACAAATTCCTTGAGTATTTTTTATCGAAATTCATCGTGTTTTAGTAGCCATAGCCCAGCAACAAATTACCCTATTGATTTTTAAGCGATATAGTCGATATTTGGTCAGTAATACGCCAGCAACAAATTCCTCGAGTATTTTTTGATCCAAATTCATCGTGTTTTAGTAGCCATAGTCTAACAACAAATTGCCCTATTGCTTTTAAAGCGATATAGTCCATATTTGTTCAGTAATACACCAGCAACAAATTCCTCGAGTACTTTTTTATCGAAATTCATCGTGTTTTAGTAGCCATAGCTTAGCAACAAATTGCCCTATTGATTTGAAAGCGATATAGTCCATATTTGTTTAGTAATACACCAGCAACAAATTCCTCGAGTATTTTTTTATCCAAATTCATCGTGTTTTAGTAGCCATAGCCTAGCAACAAATTGCCCTATTGATTTTAAAGCGATATAGTCGATATTTGGTCAGTAATACACCAGCAACAAATTCCTCGAGTATTTTTTTATCGAAATTCATCGTGTTTAGTAGCCATAGCCTAGCAACAAATTGCCCTATTGATTTTGAAGCGATATAGTCCATATTTGTTCAGTAATACACCAGCAACAAATTCCTCGAGTATTTTTTGATCCAAATTCATCGTGTTTTAGTAGCCATAGTCTAACAACAAATTGCCCTATTGCTTTTAAAGCGATATAGTCCATATTTGTTCAGTAATACACCAGCAACAAATTCCTCGAGTATTTTTTTATCGAAATTCATCGTGTTTTAGTAGCCATAGCCTAGCAACAAATTGCCCTATTGATTTTAAACCGATATAGTCGATATTTGTTCAGTAATACACCAGCAACAAATTCCTCGAGTATTTTTTGACCGAAATTCATCGTGTTTTAGTAGCCATAACCTAGCAACAAATTGCCCTATTGATTCTGAAGCGATAAAGTCCATATTTGTTTAGTAATACACCAGCAAGAAATTCCTCGAGTATTTTTTTATCGAAATTCATCGTGTTTTAGTAGCCATAGCCTAGCAACAAATTACCCTATTGATTTTGAAGCGATATAGTCGATATTTGGTCAGTAATACGCCAGCAACAAATTCCTCGAGTATTTTTTGATCCAAATTCATCGTGTTTTAGTAGCCATAGCCTAGCAACAAATTGCCCTATTGATTTTAAAGCGATATAGTCGATATTTGGTCAGTAGTACACCAGCAACAAATTCCTCGAGTATTTTTTTATCGAAATTCATCGTGTTTAGTAGCCATAGCCTAGCAACAAATTGCCCTATTGATTTTAAAGCGATATAGTCGATATTTGTTCAGTAATACACCAGCAACAAATTCCTCGAGTATTTTTTGACCGAAATTCATCGTGTTTTAGTGGCAATAGCCTAGCAACAAATTGCCCTATTGATTTTAAAGCGATATACTCCATATTTGTTCAATAATACACCAGCAACAAATTCCTCGAGTATTTTTTGACCGAAATTCATCGTGTTTTAGTAGCCATAACCTAGCAACAAATTGCCCTATTGATTCTGAAGCGATAAAGTCCATATTTGTTTAGTAATACACCAGCAAGAAATTCCTCGAGTATTTTTTTATCGAAATTCATCGTGTTTTAGTAGCCATAGCCTAGCAACAAATTACCCTATTGATTTTGAAGCGATATAGTCGATATTTGGTCAGTAATACGCCAGCAACAAATTCCTCGAGTATTTTTTGATCCAAATTCATCGTGTTTTAGTAGCCATAGCCTAGCAACAAATTGCCCTATTGATTTTAAAGCGATATAGTCGATATTTGGTCAGTAGTACACCAGCAACAAATTCCTCGAGTATTTTTTTATCGAAATTCATCGTGTTTTAGTAGCCATAGCCTAGCAACAAATTGCCCTATTGATTTTAAAGCGATATAGTCGATATTTGTTCAGTAATACACCAGCAACAAATTCCTCGAGTATTTTTTGACCGAAATTCATCGTGTTTTAGTAGCCATAACCTAGCAACAAATTGCCCTATTGATTCTGAAGCGATAAAGTCCATATTTGTTTAGTAATACACCAGCAAGAAATTCCTCGAGTATTTTTTTATCGAAATTCATCGTGTTTTAGTAGCCATAGCCTAGCAACAAATTACCCTATTGATTTTGAAGCGATATAGTCGATATTTGGTCAGTAATACGCCAGCAACAAATTCCTCGAGTATTTTTTGATCCAAATTCATCGTGTTTTAGTAGCCATAGCCTAGCAACAAATTGCCCTATTGATTTTAAAGCGATATAGTCGATATTTGGTCAGTAGTACACCAGCAACAAATTCCTCGAGTATTTTTTTATCGAAATTCATCGTGTTTAGTAGCCATAGCCTAGCAACAAATTGCCCTATTGATTTTAAAGCGATATAGTCGATATTTGTTCAGTAATACACCAGCAACAAATTCCTCGAGTATTTTTTGACCGAAATTCATCGTGTTTTAGTGGCAATAGCCTAGCAACAAATTGCCCTATTGATTTTAAAGCGATATACTCCATATTTGTTCAATAATACACCAGCAACAAATTCCTCGAGTATTTTTTGATCGAAATTCATCGTGTTTTAGTAGCCATACTCTAGCAACAAATTGCCCTATTGCTTTTAAAGCGATATAGTCCATATTTGTTCAGTAATACACCAGCAACAAATTCCTCGAGTATTTTTTGATCGAAATTCATCGTGCTGTAGTAGCCATAGTCTAGCAACAAATTGCCCTATTGATTTTAAAGCGATATAGTCCATATTTGTTTAGTAATACACCAGCAACAAATTCCTCGAGTATTTTTTGACCGAAATTCATCGTGTTTTAGTAGCCATAGCCTAGCAACAAATTGCCCTATTGATTCTGAAGCGATATAGTCCATATTTGTTCGGTAATACACCAGCAACAAATTCCTCGAGTATTTTTTTATCGAAATTCATCGTGTTTAGTAGCCATAGCCTAGCAACAAATTGCCCTATTGATTCTGAAGCGATATAGTCGATATTTGTTCAGTAATACACCAGCAACAAATTCCTCGAGTATTTTTTGATCGAAATTCATCGTGTTTTAGTAGCCATACTCTAGCAACAAATTGCCCTATTGCTTTTAAAGCGATATAGTCCATATTTGTTCAGTAATACACCAGCAACAAATTCCTCGAGTATTTTTTGATCGAAATTCATCGTGCTGTAGTAGCCATAGTCTAGCAACAAATTGCCCTATTGATTTTAAAGCGATATAGTCCATATTTGTTTAGTAATACACCAGCAACAAATTCCTCGAGTATTTTTTGACCGAAATTCATCGTGTTTTAGTAGCCATAGCCTAGCAACAAATTGCCCTATTGATTTGAAAGCGATATAGTCCATATTTGTTCAGTAATACACCAGCAACAAATTCCTCGAGTATTTTTTTATCGAAATTCATCGTGTTTTAGTAGCCATAACCTAGCAACAAATTGCCCTATTGATTTTAAAGCGATATAGTCCATATTTGTTCAGTAATACACCAGCAACAAATTCCTCGAGTATTTTTTGGTCGAAATTCATCGTGTTTTAGTAGCCATGGCCTAGCAGCAAATTGCCCTACTGATTTTAAAGTGATATAGTCCATATTTGGATAGTAGTAGCCCAGCAACTAATTCCCCGACTAATTTTTAATTGAAATTCGTTGTTTTAGCCGCCATGGCTTAGCAACACACTGTCCGACTGATTTTAAAACGATATAGTCCATATTTCGCCAGTAGAAGCCCAGCAACAAATTCCCCGAGTGTTTTTTAATTGAAATTTGACGTGTTTTAGTAGCCATAGCCTAGCAACAAATTGCCGGAGTGTTTTTTAATTGAAATTCAACCGCCCACAATTTCGCTAATTTCTCATGCGAAGCGTAATACGGTAGCAATTTTTTCAAATTATATATTTTTCTGAAGGTGTAAAACATCTTTATCGGTAACGTTGATCTCCATCAAGTGTTTCCACCCGGTCGGAGTATCAGAAAATGGTTTCTAACGACTGGTTTGATTAATTTTATAAATGCATTTATATTTTATAATAATAACACCATTTAATATCAATAACATAATATTGTATTTATAATTATTAATATCATATTTTATGTATCTTCATTTTAGCAGCTACTTGACAATAGCAATTAATGATAAATTGTCCAAAAAAGTTGTGCATCATGTTGTGTTGCTCTTTGAGTATACTATTAATCTGGGAGTAATTTGATAGTTGTCGGATCGGTTAATAGTTCTTCCAACTAAATCATCCGCTTCCATCCAACTACTATTTCCTCTCCGATATGAGTAAGACACATAATGCCCCGTCGGCAATAGATCTAAATCTGATCGAATCGTGTTCCCGCCAGATCTTCTCAGATTTACAGTGGATCCTCTAAATCCGACAGCGCCTATTAAATAAATTTCTCGATTTCTATTTATTGGGTTTCTTATTTCTTTTGGTATAAGACCCAATTTAAACTTGTCGTTTATTTCCATATCATTCACAACTTTAAATATTATAATTTCGCCTACAATAAAAAAGTATTTTTTTATTAAATTATTTGTCAATGTTTTTGCATTTCAATATTATATAAAACAATTGAAGCCTTTCTCAATGAAACTAGTTAAAAACAAAAAACTTTCCGTCTGACTATAGAATTGAAGGCCAGGATCGATGGATCGAGTAATCTCGGCCGGCCTCTCGCAATAGAAAAAATGCTGTCAAGGTGACGGATTTTCAAAAGTCGTCGAAATGAATTTTGAAAGGTACCATCGTGTAGAGGATAAAAAAGGAAACTTTTTTCTCTTACGCTTTTTTGCTTAGATTAATATTTTCACAGGAAATAACAAAAAACCGAAAAATCGCTAAGCTAAATTCGCTCCAACTTCGCGAAAAATGATCAAATCTTTTTGAAATTTGGCACATTATCGTAAAACATCTTGCTGCTGCTGATAAAATGATAGAGTACTTCATGTAACATTATTTATCTAAATAATCAAGCGAAAATAGCGAGCAACTTTTTATGAGGTTATATATTTATGTTCAGCGGAAAAAAGTCTGTGAGGAAGTTTAAGCTACGAAAAACGTCCAGCGACAAAGTTGTTCGTTATGACTTAAAGAAATTCATGAGAAATATTTAGATTTATTCATTGGAAAATGGCTATAATATCGCGATTTTTCCAAACTGACTTATATTGTGCAACGCAACAGGTGTAGGCTGTGTGAAGGCATAATTGCATAGAGCGCCTGCCACCGTGCAAGCTACAGCTGTTGCGTTTGCACAATGCGAGTCAGTTTGTAAAAATCGCGATATTATAGCCATTTTCCAATGAATCAATCGAAATATTTCTGATAAATTTCTTTAAGACATAACGAACAACTTTGTCGCTGGAAGTTTTTTGTAGCTTAAACTTCCTCACAGACTTTTTTCCGTTGAACTTATATTATATAACCTCATAAAAAGTTGCTCGCTATTTTCGCTTGATTATTTATATAAATAACGTTACATCAAGTAGTGTGCCAAATTTCAAAAAGATAATTTTTCGTGAAATTGGAGTGAATTTAGTTTTAAAAACGTGGTTCAAACGGACTTCGCAATTTTTCGGTTTTTTGTTATTTCCTGTGAAAATATTAATCTAACCAAAAAAGTGTATAGAGAAAAAAAGTCTCCTTTTGTATCCTCTACACGACGGTACTTTTCAAAATTCATTTTGACGACTTTTGAAAATTCGTCACCGTGTCAGCATTTTTTGTACTGCGAGAGGCCGGCAGAGCGCTAAAGGAATTACTCGATCCTGGCCTTCAATTGTGATCAGTGATCTATAAACACGCAAGCTTTTTTATTTAAAATCCGAGAATCCCTTTAAATTTTGAAAAAATTAACTTTTTATTGACACTTTATCTTTAGGATATTTATACAAATATCAAACATATTTTTGTAGGAAATATCCCACTCGTTTCAAATTTGCAAACGTTGTTTACTATTACCTTTGTTCCGCTCCAAAAACTAATCAGCTTCAAGTTCAAATGTACTTGATATATGCACCAAATTATTATTATTATTCTTACCAAGATTTAACAGAGAGCTTTCAGTATCTGAACTGCATTTACAACATCTGCTTATAACAGGAGGTTTCCAAGCTTCTTCCAAAAAAGTTTCTTTCGACGCAAATTTTAAATAGTTGTCCATGATAGTAATCGTAGGTAAAATGTTATTTTTCTTTTCCTTACACTTGGTACACTTGATTTCTTCTTCTGCGCTGTTAAGCGGTGCTAATAATTGTCTGGCCAACCATGCAACCTCTTTATTGCATGACAATACGTGTAAATCATCAGAAAGCATAGACTCTTCCATTGGTATAATCTTACTTAAGACTTGCGCTCTCATTTTGTACGTGTTTGTTTTGACTCCATTCTTTAATATTTCCAAAACCAGATTCATAAAATCAGTCTTTGTAGCTTCAAACTAAAAAGTAATGATCTTTGTTTTATATTAATTTATAACACAGTCTGACATAAATCCGCACTTTAGTCGGAGCTACTCGTGATCTAAGTAATCCATTTTTACTCGCTACACTCATACACTAACCACGCTATGCAATAATGCTACATGTATCATAATGTACTATTATAGCACTCCGTGTGTAAAGCGTGATTTATCGCAGGCTAACCTAAAAATGCATGCAAAAATCGAGTTTTTCGCACTTCTAAAAAAACCTGTGTTTCTATTCCATACTTTGCCCAGAAATATTAACTACATAGACAAGCAAAGTTCTTGCATATCAGTCAATAAATATGGTTTTATACTTGTGTGATTTCTAAATTAATTTTCTCTTTAATTTATTGAAGCGCAAATACAGAGGTAAATATTACTTTTTTGCATAGGTATGAGAATAGATTATTGCAATATACGAAATTATTTAGTTTATCACTACTCCGTTTCAGAAGTTACTTTACTGTCTTCTTCGTTTGAAAAGAAAATTCACATAAAGTAGATACATTTATTAATGTTAATCCAAATATTTATTCAAATAAAGTGATATTTTAAATTACAATCAGACAATAATTTTTCAATTAATCCGAGCCAATGAAAGGATGTTTTTAAATTAAAAACGCTGCTAACTGCTCTAGCAGAATGCTCTCTCACTGAAACTAGTTAAAAACAAAAGAAACTGTTTTCGTCTGACTTACGAATTGTAATCAGTGATCACAATTCTAAGTGACGCGAGATTTTTTATTTAAAATACGAAAATCTCTTTAAATTTTGAAAAAATTAACTTTTTTTCATTGAATCTTAATAAAGGATTTTATCTTTATGATATTTATACGTATATCATACATATTTTTGTAGGAAATTTCCCACTCTTTTTAAATATGCAAACGGTCTTTACTGATATTGACTTCTTCATCATGCAGAAAAATACAAAAAACCTAAAAAAAGTCCATAGTCAAAAAATGACCCTTAATAAAGACCGTTCCGCTCCAAAAAGTAATCAGCTCTAAGTTCAAATGTACTTGATATGTGCACCAAATTTCATCGAAAAGGCGTTCGCGAGCAACCATGAGACATAATTTTGACCACATACACACACACACACATACACACACACACAGATATTTTGGTAAACATGTATATTCCTGTTCAGGGAACTCGAAAACTCTCCACGGGAAAACAAAACACCATTATATAGAATAGTAACCTTGGAAGAGATCCCCTTCTTCGTCAGGCCTTATAATTTAAAAGACATCAGCTTAAAGATATTTAGTGTGTGTTCACTCCATTTGATAAGCGTTTTTTAAGTCGTTTGAAACATTCTACGAACAGACACGTATCGAGATAAACACCTTCCGAATCGTTTACAAGAATTTAAAAATCGATACGAATCGACATAAACACTTCTCGAATCAGTTGAAAAACATTACGAATCGATTTGAATCGAGATAATTACTTTGCAAATCGTCACAAAGACTAGGAATCGATATGAATTCGGTGAAATCGATTGTATATAATGTTTATTATTTAAAAACACCCTTTCATTATTAATAGTGGAATATTTTTTCGAAACTATAGCTTTATTTAACTTACCAGTTCTCTTAAATGAGGAAAATCTTGAATTGCAAACAAAGCTATGTAAATTATTGAATCTGTGGCACAGGTATTAGTTAAAACAACCATTTTCCCATCAATAAGTTGTTTTTCCAAATTCATGTCACTTCCATTCTTTATTACGGTAATGGATTCACTTTTATCCCAGTTGAGAGAATCTTTTACATCAGCAGGTCGATTCCCATGATACTTAGATACCTTTCGACATTTATTTTTTGGTTTTGTTAAGAAATCTGTTTTTTTTTTCACAACTTTTTGTTTTCTTTGTGTACTTTTAATTTGAGACTCTGTTGTATAGTGGTCAGTGCCTGGATCGTTACTTTTTTTATCGTATTCGATGCAAATTCTTTGCTCTCCAAAACCTTCATTTCCATCACCATTATTAATAAAACATTTTTCAAAAATGTGAACGGGTTTTCCACTAAATTCGCAAATACATCCTCCATCGGGAGAATCACCATTTGCACATGATTCACAAACATTTTCGAAGTTTTTTTCATTATTTATTGAATTATTAACTTCTACTTCTTCTCCGGGCTTGTCATTTTCAAAAGTGTTATTGAAAGGTTCACAATAGTGAAAACATTTTTGGCATATCCTTTTTTGTCCATAGCCCTCTTCTTCTCCATCTAATTCATAAGAACAAGGACTAAATATGTGGACAGCTGTTCCACACTTTGAACACGTATGAGCTCCTCCAGGCAAATTTCCTTGTTTACAAATAATACAATCGCCCATTTTTTTAGATTTTGTTTTTGGCTGGCCCATGCCACCCCAATTTTCAAGTGAAGCATGGGCTGCGTTTCTTTTACCTAGACGTGATTTTTCACATTCTAGACATAGTATTTTCTGTTCAACGACAGCCGTGCATTTTTGTTTGTGAACTAAATCTTGGCAATTAAAACATGCACAAGCACTTCTTAAATCAATCATTTCGTTGCATATTTTACATATACATTCGTTTTCATTAGATCTATGGGCTTCTTCCAAGTCTGATGCAATGATCGGTAGTTTTCCTTCTAAGTACTCAAAATTATACTCAACAAACGTATCTGGGCGAACGCTGTGTAAATTTTTTGCTAACCAATAAGTTTTAACCCTATTAAACTCACTTTCGGAGCTGCTACTTGAAGCTGGAATCCTACAACCCGAGTACTTTTTGCTGTATATATTGCCCCAAATAGGAATTAATTGTAGATCTCTTATCAACTTTTTAGTGATATGAACTGTAGGAACATAATAAAGATTGTGTTCTTTTCCTTTTTCCATAAAAAATTGTTTACACTGTTCATATAATTTAGAACCCCACTCTCCCCAACTGTTTTCGTTTATTTTCTCACTTTCAGTATCATCATCGTGTAATTGTTGAAACAACTCTAAATCTTTGCTATGGGTTTTATTTTCGCTGATATCTTCGCATGTATAATCTTCTCCGTCTTCATCTTCATTTTCTTCTTCTTCATCTTGGGTTTGAAAAAAGTATAGAAATTTAAAACACACAATTTAAAGACGATTGAAATATATAATTAAACAATAAAAATACGATCGAAAATGTGGGTTATTTATTCAAATAAGGTCGTGGTAACTTTCAGTTACTATATAAAACGATTATCATAAGTTAATTTTTTAAAGAAAATATTATCATTCATAGAATGAAAGCATTGTTGCTTGTTATTAAAAATAATTTAACTTTTTAATGAGTATGTTTTGAGAAAAGAACACAAATAAATATTTTCAATTACTTTAATCACAGAATGCTTGTTTTATTATAAAGTATTAATTCTTTGATCGAAAAATGTGAGATTATCAAAGATTAATAAAATAAGCGAAACTGTTATAATTATGTCTTGAAAAATAAAGACCGTTGATATTTTTCTTTTTAAATTTCAAAACTGTAACTTTAAGTGAATTAATGAAGCATAAGTTAAAATCGTTTTCGTCTATTAAAATAATGTGTAAGTATTAAATAATTGGTGTAAGGGTTACCTGTTATTAAATTTTTTAAAAACTTAATTTGCTTTGAGCATTCAGTCGGTAAGCCATTTGATAAATTTCCTGCTTTAGGCGAATTTGCAACAATAAATATAGCATGAACAATTTTTTCTGCTTCCTCTACACTTAATGCAAGCATTAACTGATTAATCGACGCCATATAAAAAGTATATATGCCTTTAGAAGTTATTACTTTGAGTAGCTTTCTGTATGTGTTTGCAAAATGTGAATTATCGATCCTTATTCTAGTGGTAATTTTGTTGAGGTCTTTCATACTGTCAGCATACTCATCAATAGTTTCACATTTAGAGTAGACTTGAGCAGCGGCATTTAAAATCGCTCTCGACTCGTCAGAACAAAACTCGTCTGGGTGAGGTATTCCATTACCATGTATTATGTTAAGAAATTGTATAAGATCTTTAGCAGTATGCCTTTCACCTAAACGTTGCGCTATTGTAGTTTGGCCTGCTCCTGTATTTATACTAAAAAATTATTTTGATAATAGTGAAATCAAAGGAAAATTATAAGTTATAATTAATAATAAGATGTTTGGATATTAATTTTTAAAACTAGATTAATATCTCATTAAATGACTATTAGTTATTCGTTGGTAAGCATTTTTTACATATTTAACATATAATGTGTACTTATAATTAATTACTGTTTTAAATGAACCTTACTGTTTCTATATAATTCCACAATATATTGAAAAAATGTTGAAAATTCTAAGAAATTGACAATTGTTTCGATATTAAATATAATCGTCAGAAACAGTAAGTTTCATTTAAAACAGTAATATGAGTAGATGCCACAAAGTAAGGGTCGAGACAGTTAATTTCATTATAATTAATTGTTTGTTCGTATTAATAAGTTTTATTTCTGTTACAAACAAATTTATCAATAATTTTAATTTTGTACTGTGTAAAATAAGACACTTCCATAATATGGCCAGCCCTTTACATTTCATTTATATATAATTGATAACCGGGGTATTTCAACGCACGCTTAAGGAGGAGGGGTAAGGGTATAAGCACTTTTAAAAAATCGATTTTTTAATGCATTTTTTTCCAAGAATATTGTGACAAAATTTCAAGCGAATTAGAAACACTCTTAAAGTCATAGACTTTAAGCCTCTGCTTTTACCTAGCGGTTAATGGATAAAGCGAACTTTGAACGCATTTTTTTCGAAACCACGTTTTCAAAGTCCGTTCCCAGTGGCCTGCAAAAACTACTGAACCGATTCTTTTCAAACTTGGTACACAGTTATACCCAACCCCCATCCCCCCCACCCTCCTAAAAACGATTTGAAATAGACTATTTAAATAATTGCATTCCCTTAGATTCTTTAATTAAGTTATATTTTTCTACAGTTTTTTTATATAATTTTATGCTACTGTTTCATGATACATTTTGCCAAAAATGATCTATTTGACAGCAGTGGTCATTAAATTCTCACATTATTTAAAATTTTCGCATTTTGATTGTATTTTTAACCATTAAGTACATCTATTCTTTCATTTTTTGAATAAATTATATGCTATCGTATTGTAAGAAAACATTTGTTGATCGATGAAATATTTTTAACTATGATGGGATAATTACTAAACATACAGTTTGCATATCGTAAGACCTAGCATGCAAAATAAATTATCACTTCTGGCTATGATCATAGTATCTTGGGCTGCAAGTACTATAGAAAAGTATTATTATGCATTCCGTGGGCCATATTTGGTTGCATACCATATATCGTGTCCACCATAATGTTCGCCACATATGGGAAAAATGTTTAGCCCTAGTATATAGGAAAATTTAATATAGGCGATCGATCCTGCATGGTCGATAACCTAAAAATACATTTTGACATCAGTCACGTGGCCACCGTCATGACGGCAAATTCGAAAAATTTGATGTGAAAATGCGGAAAGTGGGGTTATATGGCAAAATATCGAAAAAAGTTATTTGGAAAAAGTGATCTGAATATTTTAGGGCCACATATGAAATTTGGAATGAAAAAAAAACAATGACATATAAAAGATAGACCAGCCTTCACACATTATTACATATACAATGTTTTGGTCGCAACATAAAACAGGGCGAGTACATTGCACAGTAGCGTATCATTTCGAAAGGGTTCATTTAAACTATTTTATGAAAATTGCTTTTATAGACTAAATGATGTAGGTACGTTATTAAATTTTCGTTTGAATAAGTGGAAATTATGTAAAAAACAAGTAATTTATTTAAAAGATACTTATAGAGGATTTTGAAGTTAAAACAAGGTTTGCACTACAGATTATGAATATGTTAATATAATATGGAAATGTTTTTTATTTTTTTTATATTGATTTTACAAAACTAATAAGGAATAAATAAGGGTATTAAAATGGTAAACAATAAAATAGAATAATTATAACAATAATCATAATATTAATATTTATTGTTCTTAAGAATTATTTACAACCATATTACAAAATTGTATAAAAAAATTAAAATAAAAATTACTGGTTATGAAATAAAATAGAGTTTGTAAGCATACTTCTTACTTTGGCTTTATTACAATTTTTTAATTTATTGAATTCATGGTGCAGTCGAACGTCTATATGTTTCTCCAAAATTAGTTTGGTTACAGTGATGCAGTGATCATGGAGTGGTTCAAAATCAAATATGTGATTTGAAAATACATCAAAGATATTTGAAGGTAAATATCTTATTGAGGTGTTTATAATCTTTTTTTTATATTTTTTATTAATATTGCTAACATCTAAATTCATGGTAAGTATCTTTAAACATTTCTCAGCTTCACTACAAACAGTAACTACAAATTTAGAAGCTTTTTTAAGTTTTCCACAAGTTTTATTAATTTGTAGTATAGACAAACTGCAATCACCTTCTAAAAGTGTAGATAACAAATTGTTCATGAAATAGACCTTTCAATTACAATAGATAAGTTACCTTGTTGTTGATGGAGGGTTTTTTGCTCCAATAGTCCTGGTGTCTTGAGCTACATCTTCCAGAATCCTTTAAAAAAATGTAACAATTTCTGTGCTAACTTGAAGTGTACATAGTTACAAATTAAAAATACTAAGTATATTACTTACTTGAAAGGTGTAACATCATGTTTCAAAACATGTTTGCCACTTAAATTAGCACATATGTCCGTTTTGAAAAAATTGTCAGAACACACCAAAGCAACTTTAACTTTGAAAATGTCCTCTTCTACCAAAAATAAATTCTGTAACCAAATTTCACGGAGAGCAATATCTCTGGGAAACCTGATAATAAAAAAATAATCAATATTATTATGAAAACAAATATTGAATGCCTTGTCTTATACCTATACTACGCTTGTGCTAATATAACCTTACCTGTGAAACGATCGTTCATCATTCTTATTCCATGTATTTTCACTATTTTCACACACTACAAATTTTCTCACCATCATAAATGTCTTAAAATCACTTTAATTTTCAAATATCAATCAAACACCACATAAAAGCACAATTATAATTAAAATCTTATTTACAGATCTCACCAAAATGACAGAAGTAGCTCGAGGTTGCCAAACTAAAAATTTATAAACTGTTTTACTTATGGTAATGATAGATCATGAAAAATTCTAATCGAAAAAACATAGTGAGCTGGACCGAGGGTTTGTCATACCTATTTTAAATGCTTCCCACTTTTTTCTTACTTTTTAAACAGAAAATACTGCTAAAATCTTGAACATATTCATCAATTACTATTTTTGTTAGAAGAAATTTGGCATCATGTAAAAAGAGTCTCGTCCTAAATATGTTGGGGACAACCAAAATGTAAACAAGGCTAGTCTATCTTTAATACGCCGTTGAAAAAAAACAGCAATAAAAAAATGCGCATTTTTCGCCATGGCCCTCTTCTTTAATGTTATTGCACCGATTTTGTTGAAGTAGTTAGGGTAACGCAGTGTGTAAGGGTAAAACAATTTAGAAGTATTGATTTAGGTCATTCCTAGGGAATAAAATGGAAATATTCGTTGAGCGCATGAAACTTTTCTGTAACAATGCCTTGTATCTTGTCAGTTTGTACGGTTTCAAATCATTCAATTGTGATATTACAATTGAAAAGAGCCGTTTTTTTTGTAGTATTACATGAAAGTTTAAAAACATTGACTACCCAATGCGCTAATATTAATACAAGATAATTTACTATCTTTAAAATGTCTACATACATCTGATAGCTATTCCTACTTCCATACATTTAACCATCCTAGAGCCGATTTTTCTCAGGCAATTTTGCCGCAATACCAAATTTTAAATTAACTAAGTGGGCTTTGAAATCATAAATGAATACTCGAGATGGAGGGCATGTATAATTTTGAATTTGTGGTTTGAAATAATAAGTTATTTATTAGTATTAAGTTAGTGGGTAATCTATTAAATATGGTTTCAAAAAATAGTAATAAGTTGGTTAACTAATTCAATTTATTATTATTATGAAAAGTTAAGTTTCGATAATTTAAAGCAATATTTATTCACAATATAAAAAACGGTTCTTTCCAATTGTGGTAACAGTACTAAATTATTTTAAAGTTCACAAGTTGACAACATACAGGGTATTGCTACCGAAAAGTTACAAATGTTCGACTAATATTTCCATTTAATACTCTAAGAATGATTTCAATAAATTATTTTGAATAGTTTTACGTTTATACGTTACATATGATGTTACTTGAACTCTTTCAACAAGGAAATTGGGCTATCATTTCAGAAGACCGCCATGGAGAAAAATACGAAATTTCTTATTTTTTGTTCTTTTTGCTTCAAGTTTCGTACGTACTCCAAAAATATCATTCTAACCACTTTTTCCAAATAACTCTTTTTGATATCTAACACCAGTTTTCGCATTTTCACATAGAATTTTTCTATTTTGCGGCAATGACAGTGTTCACGTGACACGTCAAAATATTATTTTTAGGTTATCGACTATGCAGGATCGATCGCATATATTAAATTTTCCTATATACTACAACTGAAAATTTTTCCCATATGTAGCGAACATTATGGTGGACACTGTACAAATTTAATATTTCGAAGAAGCTTGTATTTAAAAGAAATATATTACCTTATAATGTAGAAAAATATCTTTCTAGTTTTTGAATAGTAAGGCCTTTTTATTGATGTCATGTTTAGACTAGTTGCGTCCATTGAAAAGTCAAGACGCCCTGTGTTTTTCTTTGTAATTTTAGCGATAATTTTTTGTTCGTTACTAAAAAAATCAACAAAGAAAGGATCTTTCCCAATATCATGAATTTTGTTTAAATGGGTTGTGTATTTCATAATATTTAAAGCCTCAATTGGATCTTCATGTAAATAGGAAGCCTTTTTCTCTAAATTTTTTGCAACGTGTAACGTGTTGGGATCACGTATTACTTTAGGTTTTGACATTCCTATTTTTAACCCCATTTCTTTAGAAATAAAAGCCCGATATTGATCAACAGAACCATGATGTTCAATCTCCTTCATTACTGCTTTCCTTTCATTTTGTCGGAGATATGAAGGGCCACATTTTTTTCCACCTTCTCCAGGAATAATACTAATTTGTACGTGCACATCTTGATCCTCATCATATCTACTAAAACATATTTCTCCTTCACTTCCGCACCTACAGTAAACTAATAAATTGTTTGTTAGTGTTAATTATTATAGTAATAAGTTCTTATTTACAACGTAATTTTTGTGCCCAATACTGTTACTTGACTTTTGTAGTTTTTTACATAGTGAACTAGTGAACATAGGTAAATGTACCGAATTTGAGCATTCAGCTCGAATTTGATGCGGTGTTATAAACTATAATCTATACATTTTATATTATAAAGCACTTATTAGTATTTTTCACTGTGAATAAGAATAAAAAAACGTATTACTTACCATCTATTTTTCCAGACGTGCCAGGTAAATTGATATATTGGTTATTGTAATTCCAGCCGCACGTTAGTTGCGAATTTTGCCATATAACTTTGTTGAAGAATGGTTGGTATTCACCAGGTATAAACCTCCTGTATTTTCTTTTAGTTCTAGAAGCTTGCCTCGTACCTCGGTTATATTCGTGGACAACAGTTAGTTCTGCAAGTTTCTTTTTATTTAAAATATAATCAACTTCAACTTTCCCTACATTATATATTCTAGCGATTTCGCTGCTATTCAATTGTTCGAAACTGTTATCGTTACAATTTAAACTGTCTTGCAAATTCTGATCTTCAGATTCGAAGCTACCTTGATTTTTCAGGATTTTTAAAATGTCGTGTCTATTAATAGAAATCATTGCATGCAATGATTTTGGCTGTAAAATATTTTCAAGTTCATTGGAAATGCTTTGCCACACTTCATCTTGCTTTAATGCAATATGACCATTTGCCCAAACTTTTTCTTTATATTTTAAAACAGTTTCGATTAGTTTTTCACGTGAAACTGTAACAGGTCTTCCTCGAGATGACATCTTCACTTCACACTCGTATCACAACGACTTACAAAAGAAATAGGTGTAGGTATACAGTACAATAGAGACACAAGTCACTAACTAAAACTCTTGCAAAAATACATGCTCCTTTTATATACAGCTCAAACAGCATAGATAAGCTAAAAAAAATTAAAAGCACTATTTTATCTAATGCCTGTTAGGTGTTCACCAAATTTATTTTAATATTTCTCCCTCAAAGAAACAAAATTATTCACAAAAAAAGCGGCACGTTTGCCCTTATCGGTATCGGGTCGGGCGGCATGTTTGTATCTTCTCATCGACTTGGTGGTGCCCGCCGCCGCTTATCAATAATATACTTTATATTATCTATACTTTGAATTTATACTTCCTCAGTTTTTCTGAAAACCCGCTATTTAATGTGGGGGTGATAGTTTAAGGTCAAGCTAGCACCCCACCTTTACAAAATCAAATTTTAATAGCATACATTTAAACTTTAAATTTAGGAATAATTTGTACCCAAAAAACATAATTTTTACCCATCCAGTTTTCCCTGTAAAAGGCTTTTATAAAAACAAATAACAGTATGGATTTAAACTTTGAATTTGGGACTGATTTGTACCCAACAACGTTTTTTAATTATTACTGTTTGAAATGAAACTTACTGTTTCTAGTTAACTCCACAGTATATTGAAAATTCTAAAAAATTGACAATTGTGGAGTTAACTAGAAACAGTAAGCTTCATTTAAAACACTTTTATGAGTAGATTCCACAAAGTAAGGGTCGAGACAGTTAATTTCATTTCTTAATTATTATATTATTTTGTTTATGAAATATAATAAATTAGACCACACCACGTATTTTATTAATTTCTAAGTAAATCGTAAAAAAATTTGAAAGTATCAAAAGTAACCAAATAATGTTAATTTTAGAATATAGGACTAATTTGTACCCATACAGTTTTCCCTGAAAAAGGCTTTTTAATTCACCTCACAGCAGTCGTTCTGATGTAAATTAAAAATGGACCAAAATCTAGATAAACTGTTACATGCAGTGTTTCATGAAACCTTGTCACCTACCTACTTCCCAGTCATTTTTGTTTTGATATTCTGTATTGTTTTGCTTCTAATAATAAATATATTGTTATAATTACAATTAGAAATCCATATTTTTTGTCATAGATACATACTCTTTATTTTCAATGAGGTCTTTTGGGGTAATCGCGGCAATTCTTTGACGAGACAAAAAAATTAAGTTTTCTTTCCGTTCTGCAGGTGCGTGATAAGGGAGTTAGAAGAATGGCATCACACTCTGGTGTTATCACTTTTTTTGACTACTTGGCGGCTTAGTAAAGATTGAAAAACATTTTTTGTTACACTGTAGCAAAAACCGATAGGAGTCAGTAAGGTGATTTTTTTGTTTTTCAGATAAGAGGCGTCTGACGTCTCATCTACACTTTATTTAATAATTTTTGTAGTGGTAGGAAAAATTTTAGCATGGATTTATTGGGAGTAATTAAGCAGTGCACAAAACGCCAGAGGACTTATTTTCATTTTTGGTACTTCAGTCTAAATCTGTGAATAAAATATTTTGTGGTACAAATTCAGTTTTAATGGAATCTACTTATATGTTTTTCAAGAAATTATGAAAAGATCGGTGAATAGTGGGCTTGCTATACAACTTATTGAAGCAGGGGTTGTTTAAATTGTTTAACTTTAATATTTTGAAATATTTTTTTGTGGTACAAATTCAGTTTTAATAGAATCTACTCTAATATTTCCTTTTTCAAGAAATTCTGAAAATATCGGAGGATAATGGGCTTGCTATTCAATTTATCAAAGCTGGGGTTGTTCAAGTGTGTTGACGATAATATTTTTTGTGGTACAAATTAGTACAAATTCAGTTTTAATGTAATCGATTTTTATATTTCGTTTTTCAAGAAATTTTTAGATCGGACGGAGGCTTGCTATTCAGTTTATCTAAGCAGGGGTTGTTTAAGTGGGTTGACTTTAATATTTTGGAATATTCTTGGAGGTACAAATTTAGTACTAATAGAATCGACTTTAATATTCCGTTTTTCAGAAAATATGGGAAAGATCGGAGAAGAATGAGCTTGCTATTCAATTTATTGATCAGGGGTTGTTTGAGGAGGTTGACGTTAATATTTTTTGTGGTACAAATTAGTACAAAATCAGTTTTAATGGAGTCGATTTTTTTTTCGTTTTTCAAGAAATTTTGAAAAGATCTGAGGATAATGGGCTTGCTATTCAATTTATCAAAGCAGGGGTTGTTTAAGTGAGTTTACTTGAATATTTTGGAATATTTTTCATGGTACAAAATAGAACATATTTAGTAATAATAGAAATCGACTTTAAAATTTCGTTTTTCAGAAAATATTGGAAAAATCGGAGAATGGGCTCTTGCTATTCAATTTATCGATCGGGTGTTGTTTGAATGCGTTGACGGGAATATTTTTTGAGGTACAAATTCAGTTTCAATGGAGTTGACCTTTATATTTCATTTTTTAAGAAATCTTGAAAACATCCGAGAAGTATGGGATTGCTATTCAATTTATCACAACAAGGGTTGTTTGAGGGGGTTGACGTTAATATTTTTTGTGGTACAAATTCAGTTTTAATGGAGTCGAGTTTAATATTCCCATTTTCAAGAAATTCTGAAAATATCTGAAAATAATGAGCTTGTTATTCAATTTATCAAAGCAGGGATTGTTTAAGTGGGTTGACGTTAATATTTTTATTGGTACAAATTAGTACAAATTCAGTTCTTCAATTTCCTGTATTAATTTTCATTTTTTTCAAATTATTATTAATTTGGGCTTTCCAGGTTAACACGAAGCTAGCAGCGCCAAGTTTTTTTCTTTAGTGGGTAAAGGTACAAAATTATATTTTGTGGTACAAAATGAGTACTAAAAATCGTAATAAGTTTGATTTGATTCTACCGAAATGGTTCTGCCAGCTTCACAGAGGTGATTTTAAAGCGATGTAGTCGATATTTGGTCAGTAATACACCAGCAACAAATTGCCCGAGTGTTTTTTAATTGAAATTCGACGTGTTTTAGTAGCCATAGCCTAGCAACAAATTGCCGGAGTGTTTTTTAATTGAAATTCAACCGCAATTTCGCGAATTTTTCATGCGAAGCGTAATACGGCAGCAATTTTTTCAAATTATATATGTTTCTGAAGGTGGAAAACATCTTTATCGGTATCGTTGACATCCATCAAGATGTTTCCACCCGGTCGGAATATCAGAAAATGGTTTCTAACGACAGGTTTGATTCATTTTATGAATGCATTTATATTTTATAATGATAACCCCATTTATTATAAATAACATAATATTGTATTTATAATTATTAATATCATATTTTATGTATCTTTCTTTTAGCAGCTACTTGGAAATAGTAATTAATGTTAAATTATCGATAAAGATGTGCATCATGTTGTGTTTTGCTCTTTGTGTATGCTATTAATCTGGGAGTAATTTGATAGTGGTCGGATGGGTTAATAGTTCTTCCAACTAAATCGCCCGCTTCCATCCAACTACTATTTCCTCTCCAATACGAGTAAGACACATAATGCCCCGTAGGCAATAGATCTAAATCTGATCGAATCGTGTTTCCGCCAGATCTTCTCAGATTTACAGTGGATATTCTAAATCCGACAGCTCCTATTAAATAAATTTCTTGTTTTCTATTTATTGGGTTTCTTATTTCTTTTGGTATAAGACAAAATTTAAACTTGTCGTTTATTACATATCATTCACCACTTTAAATACTATAATAAAATACAAACGAGGGGATTGACTAAAGATTACTCGCCCTCTCAGGTGCCGCTACGCCGCCCCTTCCTAGGCTCGCGCCGATTTTCTCCCGATCGGTAGGGAAAATTGTTGCTAGGCTATGACTACTAGAACACGATGAATTTCGATCAAAAAATACTCGAGGAATTTGTTGCTTGTGTATTACTGACCAAATATGGACTATATCACTTTAAAATCAATAAGGCAATTTGTTGCTAGGCTATGGCTACTAAAACACGATGAATTTCGATAAAAAAATACTCGAGGAATTTGTTGCTGGTGTATTACTGAACAAATATGGACTATATCGCTTCAGAATCAATAGGGCAATTTGTTGCTAGGCTATGGCTACTAAAACACGATGAATTTCGATCAAAAAATACTCGAGGAATTTGTTGCTGGTTATTACTGACCAAATATCGACTATATCGCTTTAAAATCAATAGGGCAATTTGTTGCTAGGCTATGGCTACTAAAACACGATGAATTTCGATCAAAAAATACTCGAGGAATTTGTTGCTGGTGTATTACTGACCAAATATGGACTATATCACTTCAAAATCAATAGGGCAATTTGTTGCTACGCTATGGCTACTAAAACACGATGGATTTCGATAAAAGAATACTCGAGGAATTTGTTGCTGGTGTATTACTGCACAAATATGGACTATATCACTTCAAAATCAATAGGGCAATTTGTTGCTACGCTATGGCTACTAAAACACGATGGATTTCGATAAAAAAATACTCGAGGAATTTGTTGCTGGTGTATTACTGCACAAATATGGACTATATCACTTCAAAATCAATAGGGCAATTTGTTGCTACGCTATGGCTACTAAAACACGATGGATTTCGATAAAAAAATACTCGAGGAATTTGTTGCTGGTGTATTACTGACCAAATATCGACTATATCACTTTAAAATCAATAGGGCAATTTGTTGCTAGGCTATGGCTACTAAAACACGATGAATTTCGATAAAAGAATACTCGAGGAATTTGTTGCTGGTGTATTACTGACCAAATATCGACTATATCACTTTAAAATCAATAGGGCAATTTGTTGCTACGCTATGGCTACTAAAACACGATGGATTTCGATAAAAAAATACTCGAGGAATTTGTTGCTGGTGTATTACTGCACAAATATGGACTATATCACTTCAAAATCAATAGGGCAATTTGTTGCTACGCTATGGCTACTAAAACACGATGGATTTCGATAAAAAAATACTCGAGGAATTTGTTGCTGGTGTATTACTGACCAAATATCGACTATATCACTTTAAAATCAATAGGGCAATTTGTTGCTAGGCTATGGCTACTAAACCAAGATGAATTTCGATCAAAAAATACTCGAGGAATTTTGTTGCTGGTGTATTACTGCACAAATATGGACTATATCACTTCAAAATCAATAGGGCAATTTGTTGCTAGGCTATGGCTACTAAAACACGATGGATTTCGATAAAAAAATACTCGAGGAATTTGTTGCTGGTGTATTACTGACCAAATATCGACTATATCACTTTAAAATCAATAGGGCAATTTGTTGCTAGGCTATGGCTACTAAACCAAGATGAATTTCGATCAAAAAATACTCGAGGAATTTGTTGCTGGTGTATTACTGACCAAATATGGACTATATCACTTCAAAATCAATAGGGCAATTTGTTGCTACGCTATGGCTACTAAAACACGATGGATTTCGATAAAAGAATACTCGAGGAATTTGTTGCTGGTGTATTACTGCACAAATATGGACTATATCACTTCAAAATCAATAGGGCAATTTGTTGCTAGGCTATGGCTACTAAAACACGATGAATTTCGATAAAAGAATACTCGAGGAATTTGTTGCTGGTGTATTACTGACCAAATATCGACTATATCACTTTAAAATCAATAGGGCAATTTGTTGCTACGCTATGGCTACTAAAACACGATGGATTTCGATAAAAAAATACTCGAGGAATTTGTTGCTGGTGTATTACTGCACAAATATGGACTATATCACTTCAAAATCAATAGGGCAATTTGTTGCTACGCTATGGCTACTAAAACACGATGGATTTCGATAAAAAAATACTCGAGGAATTTGTTGTTTATTACTGACCAAATATCGACTATATCACTTTAAAAGCAATAGGGCAATTTGTTGCTAGGCTATGGCTACTAAAACACGATGGATTTCGATAAAAAATACTCGAGGAATTTGTTGCTGGTGTATTACTGACCAAATATCGACTATATCACTTTAAAATCAATAGGGCAATTTGTTGCTAGGCTATGGCTACTAAACCAAGATGAATTTCGATCAAAAAATACTCGAGGAATTTGTTGCTGGTGTATTACTGACCAAATATGGACTATATCACTTCAAAATCAATAGGGCAATTTGTTGCTACGCTATGGCTACTAAAACACGATGGATTTCGATAAAAGAATACTCGAGGAATTTGTTGCTGGTGTATTACTGCACAAATATGGACTATATCACTTCAAAATCAATAGGGCAATTTGTTGCTAGGCTATGGCTACTAAAACACGATGAATTTCGATAAAAGAATACTCGAGGAATTTGTTGCTGGTGTATTACTGACCAAATATCGACTATATCACTTTAAAATCAATAGGGCAATTTGTTGCTACGCTATGGCTACTAAAACACGATGGATTTCGATAAAAAAATACTCGAGGAATTTGTTGCTGGTGTATTACTGCACAAATATGGACTATATCACTTCAAAATCAATAGGGCAATTTGTTGCTAGGCTATGGCTACTAAACCAAGATGAATTTCGATCAAAAAATACTCGAGGAATTTTGTTGCTGGTGTATTACTGCACAAATATGGACTATATCACTTCAAAATCAATAGGGCAATTTGTTGCTAGGCTATGGCTACTAAAACACGATGGATTTCGATAAAAAAATACTCGAGGAATTTGTTGCTGGTGTATTACTGACCAAATATCGACTATATCACTTTAAAATCAATAGGGCAATTTGTTGCTAGGCTATGGCTACTAAACCAAGATGAATTTCGATCATAAAATACTCGAGGAATTTTGTTGCTGGTGTATTACTGCACAAATATGGACTATATCACTTCAAAATCAATAGGGCAATTTGTTGCTAGGCTATGGCTACTAAAACACAACGAATTTCAATTAAAAATCAGTCGGGGAATTTGTTGCTGGTGTATTTCTGACCAAATATCGACTATATCACTTTAAAATCAATAGGGCAATTTGTTGCTACGCTATGGCTACTAAAACACGATGGATTTCGATAAAAAAATACTCGAGGAATTTGTTGCTGGTGTATTACTGCACAAATATCGACTATATCACTTCAAAATCAATAGGGCAATTTGTTGCTACGCTATGGCTACTAAAACACGATGGATTTCGATAAAAGAATACTCGAGGAATTTGTTGCTGGTGTATTACTGACCAAATATCGACTATATCACTTTAAAAGCAATAGGGCAATTTGTTGCTAGGCTATGGCTACTAAAACACGATGGATTTCGATAAAAAAATACTCGAGGAATTTGTTGCTGGTGTATTACTGCACAAATATGGACTATATCACTTCAAAATCAATAGGGCAATTTGTTGCTACGCTAAGGCTACTAAAACACGATGGATTTCGATAAAAGAATACTCGAGGAATTTGTTGCTGGTGTATTACTGACCAAATATCGACTATATCGCTTTAAAATCAATAGGGCATTATGTTGCTAGGCTATGGCTACTAAACACGATGAATTTCGATAAAAAAATACTCGAGGAGTTTGTTGCTGGTGTATTACTGAACAAATATAGACTATATCGCTTCAAAATCAATAGGGCAATTTGTTGCTAGGCTATGGCTACTAAAACACGATGAATTTCGGTCAAAAAATACTCGAGGAATTTGTTGCTGGTGTATTACTAAACAAATATGGACTATATCGCTTTAAAAGCAATAGGGCAATTTGTTGCTAGACTATGGCTACTACAGCACGATGAATTTCGATCAAAAAATACTCGAGGAATTTGTTGCTGGTGTATTACTGAACAAATATGGACTATATCGCTTTAAAAGCAATAGGGCAATTTGTTGCTAGGGTATGGCTACTAAAACACGATGAATTTCGATCAAAAAATACTCGAGGAATTTGTTGCTGGTGTATTATTGAACAAATATGGAGTATATCGCTTTAAAATCAATAGGGCAATTTGTTGCTAGGCTATTGCCACTAAAACACGATGAATTTCGATCAAAAAATACTCGAGGAATTTTGTTGCTGGTGTATTACTGCAAAAATATGAACTATATCGCTTTAAAATTAATAGGGCAATTTGTTGCTAGACTATGGCTACTAAAACACGATTAATTTCGATCAAACAATACTCGAGGAGTTTGTTGCTGGTGTATTACTGAAAAAATATGGACTGTATCGCTTTAAAATCAATAGGGCATTTTGTTGCTAGGCTATTGCGGCTAAAACACAACGAATTTCACTTAAAAATCAGTCGGGGAATTTGTTGCTGGTGTATTTCTGACCAAATATCGACTATATCACTTTAAAATCAGTAGGGCAATTTGTTGCTAGGCTATGGCTACTAAAACACGATGAATTTCAATTATTATGAGATAAGGGTTGATTTTTTCGCAGTATCGGTTAGTGTCATCTTTTAGCAACAAATTCCTGTGCATTTATTTTTATTCTATACTACTTATCTATTAGTTGTAGCGTGTGGCTACGCTAGCTTAATATCAAGTAATAGCGAGGGGTGGGAAAATCGGGTTAGGGGATGATTTTTTCCACTATCGGTTAGTGTCATCTTTTAGCAACAAATTTATGTGCTTTTAGTTTTATTCAATATTACTTTTTTTTTTCATATTTACAGCGTGTGGCTGCGCTAGCTTAATATCAAATAATATTGAGGGGTAGGAAAATCGGGGTAAGGGATGATTTTTTCCAGTATCGGTTAGTGTCATCTTTTAGCAACAAATTAGCAACAAATTCATGTGTTTTTAGTTTTTTTCAATATTACTTATTTATATAGTTATAGCGTGTGGCTACGCTAGCTTAATAGCAAATAATAGTGAGAGGTGGGAAAATCGAGGTAAGGGATGATTTTTTCCAGTATCGGCTAGTGTCATCTTTTAGCAACAAATTAGCAACAAATTCATGTGTTTTCAGTTTTTTTCAATATTACTTATTTATATAGTTATAGCGTGTGGCTACGCTAGCCTAATAGCAAATAATAGTGAGGGGTGGGAAATCGAGGTAAGGGATGATTTTTTCCAGTATCGGTTAGTGTCATCTTTTAGCAACAAATTAGCAACAAATTCATGTGTTTTCAGTTTTTTTCAATATTACTTATTTATATAGTTATAGCGTGTGGCTACGCTAGCTTAATAGCAAATAATAGTGAGGGGTGGGAAATCGAGGTAAGGGATGATTTTTTCCAGTATCGGTTAGTGTCATCTTTTAGCAACAAATTAGCAACAAATTCATGTGTTTTCAGTTTTTTTCAATATTACTTATTTATATAGTTATAGCGTGTGGCTACGCTAGCTTAATATTACGGTAGCATAGTTTGCGTTTTCTTGGAAACGGCATTAGCAACAAAATCAAGCTCAGCGTTACAAATTAGCAACAAATTAGCAACAAATTATTAGCCTGGTCCGAAGGGTGCCCTGTAAAATGGCTACGCTAGCATAATATACATTCCACAAATACAAGTAGCTTTACACTATTTGTGTGTTAAAATGTTTATTCACGTTTTGTCTATATCTATTATATATTTTACTGTAGTTATTTAGGTCTTGTTTACTATATTTGTGTAATTTATTTATTGAATTATATTATTATTATAATATGTTAAATTATATAATCTAGGGCAGTGTTTCCCAAAGTGGTCCAGGTGGACTCGACTGTGATCTGTGTTAGCTACATCTGTGCAAAACAAATTTGAAATCGAAAAACTACATAGGGGGGATGAAACCCTGTTTTCAGCTGCTTTTCAGGGATATACAAGTCGAAATAGCTGTGTAGTCATATTTATGAATACGGGACAAAGTAAATTACAGAATGAAAATAAATGGATAATGCATAAAAGCAAGGTGCCATATATAATACACACACTTCCAACGATTGTACCAGGATTGCTAGAACATCGGCCATACTTTATTTCTGAATACAATTGTAAATTATATATCATAAAATATAGGTAATAAAGGCATTTTAAAACAAACTGCATAGGGGAAGTTTTGGGCTAGAACAGCATGAGCTGTAGTAACTAGCAACACAATAACACAAACATGAACGGAAAACAAAACTGGTACAAATCAATGAAAGAGGAATTTTTCCTACGAATTCTAGTAACATGGTCCGATTGACTGTTGACCGTGACGTCACATTCTTTGTAGTATATGCTCAGATTATACAGGGTTGTGAAAAAATTACTGAACTACGAATTTTCGAAATTTTGATGGAACTTATATTTCTTGGATGGGGGCTAAAAATTCTGTAAGACAGTTTACTTGAAGAAATATCAGAAAATATTTCTTATTTTCTTAATAATGAGAACATCGAAAAACGAAT